>CAVNYN010265323.1:0-11902 GCA_963692815.1 Nyctanthes arbor-tristis | reverse complement strand
CACCAACTGTTGATGTGTATATAGATAAACACAAGCTTCTGAGTTGCACAAATAAAAAGCTATTTTTTTTTTTTAATTGTTCCTATTCGTAGGATGTGGAGCCCGAGTTTGGCAACTTACAGAATTTGACCATAGATTTCGAGGTTTTTTTTTTTTTTTTTTGGACTTCTTTTATATAATCCCAAAGCCAATAACAAGAAGAAATATTACATGAAATTAAATTAATATCACCTCCATCTTAATTATATGATCTCATTTTTCTTTTTGGGATGTCCTTACTATAAAATCTCATTTCTATATTAAAAAGTCTGATTTGCATAACTTTACAAATCTATTCATATTTAGTATTTTAATTATAATTATCAATTTTAAATTTTACTCATTAAATAGGGATAAATTACAAATACATATCACAAAATGTGTACTTTCAACACATATTAAATGTAAATGTGATCAAATAATAAGAACAGATGGAGTAAAAATAATGGTTAAATGTTACTACTTCATCTCACAAACATATATTCTAATTTCTATTTTCTCAAAGTACATTTAATGATATTAGAAAAACAAATTTAAGATCATTTTCCAGTTATAATGAAACTATTGAAAAAGGGAAAATGGATTTATTTTTGACTTCTTTGATATAATCCCACTTTCAAGTTTCAATATGAGCATATGATTCAATAAACTTCCAATTATATGTAATTAAATGTTAAGCACCATATTTTATCATGCTGTGTGAAAGCAAGAAGACCAGAAAAAGTAGTGTTTAATTCTAATTATTACTACATAATATAGAGTACACAGAAAAGGAAAAAAAAAAAAGAAGAGAATCAAGAAGCGCGCTTTTGGCTTTTATGATATAATATATATCAAAGTTCTAAGTATAAATTAATGGTCTCAAAAACGCATGCATTATCTTTGCTATCTTGTACAGATACGGTCATGAGTCCCGTGACATATAATGGCTTTTTACACCCCCCGATGCTCCACTCTTCTTTTCACAGGTACCATATTTTTAGCCTTCTCCTACACAGTCACTACTGGGAATTTACTATACAGTTGTGTCATTCTTGGAAGGGGGCGTTTTGTCCTCTACTGCATGATGTTAGTCATTGTTCTACAGTTCTCTCGATAGCTACTCTGCACAACTGTTCGACTAAATTCTCCAGTCACTTTCTTGGACTAATGGGTTTTTTGTTGAATGTGGTTCATATTGGGAAATATTTTAGCATCAGTTTTTCCTAGATGTAGTTTGATATTCCATAAGCAGTTCGAGTGTGGAGGGAGGGAGTGGTGTGGATCTCTTGAGTTGGGATTCTCTACAAGCTTATGGCCATGGATCTTACTAGTACCAAGTACTTAGAAGATCGTTCATTGTTTGCATCTCAAGGGGTAAACAAATTTTCTTCTGCATTTCTTTCAAGTTTCAGTTCCTGTATTTTCTTGGGTTCATGGCAAAGAGCAAAAGATGCAGCATGTTTTACTGTGTATGGTGTTTTCTTGTTTCTTATTCAGGGAGCAAAATTGGAGGGCAGCAATGGGTTTTGGAAGACAAGTACAAAGAACCCATTTCTTGATTCATTTCCTGACCCACTTTGTAAGCTGAACCTCAAGGAAACTTCTGATTTTGTGAAGTCATTTCCGGTGGCAAACAATGGCACAGAAAGCAGAGGTTTTCTTGAGGTTTCAGCTCAGAGTAGAGAGAATGGGTTGGATTCTGTTTCAAAGAGAAATGTGGAAGCTCCTCCTACACCAGGGAGGCCCATTTTTAGCTTCAGCAGTGGAAATTTCAGAAGAAAAAGTTTTCCTTCAAAATGGGATGATGCTGAGAAGTGGCTTGTAAGTGGCAGCTCTTGCAATGACTCCCCTGCTCATAATCATGATTTAGTAAGGCCATCAGAGACCTCAAAAATGTTCTCCAAACAGTGCAATGGGTACCAGCGACAACAGCCTGATGTATTTGCAGAGAAATTTCAAGTTACAGATCAAAAGATCTCAAAAGTTGTTTCAAGGTTTCAAGGGGCTTTGGCATTGGACAATTATGACTCAACCACTGCTTTCAATGGGAATGTACCACTGAAAGGTAAAATCTTTTTCCCCAGCTTTGGACCTTTTGGCTATGTAATCAAGTTTTATGTGACTTCCTTTAATGACAAAAGTTTTTGGCTTTTTCCTTGCTTTCAATCTTAAAAGTAGCTTCATGAAAATGAAATGAATTCCACCTCTCATGACCTTTAAATTATCAAAAAGTATAGTGTTTTTGCGGTCTAATATCTTTACATTCTAAACTCTACTGTTGGTAAACATCAGCCTACTTGTAAAATGCTGACCGGTGCTTTCTGTATCTTTTACCAGTTTACATTAAGAAAAAATTGTACAAATTTGATTGCTATTGAATAATTTGCATATCCTTCTTGCAAATGCAGATAAATTTACGAATGAGGTAGAACCAATTTGTCCAAAACTTAAGTGTGAAGAGCCCATGAAAGAAGGATTTTTATTTGGAAGTGCTGTGGAAAAATCAGGGGAAGATGCAACCACTGAGATAGTACACAAGGTGAATCACCGTGATATTGGAACAGAAATGACTCCACTTGGCAGCTCCACCACCTCAAGATGCCCGACTCCGTTCATTAGCACATCACCTGCACGTCATAACACGCCGGCCAGCAGGTCTGGCCCGTTGGCCTTAACAAATATTGATGGAGCCAATGCTATTGACATAACACAGTTGCAAGAATGGCATTTAGCCAAGTTGCATCAGGGGATGCAATTTGATTCAATTACCTCGAATTGGAGCTCTAGAGAAGAGGAGGAGGAGGACATATCTAAGAGCTTGAGACACTTCGAGATGAATAACGAGTGCGAAAAAAGTGTTACCGAGTCTAAATCCTGTACATGGGAGGAAGAGGAAAAGACCAAGTGTTGCCTCAGGTAAGTGAATCCAGAGTTGCTCCTGTTCTTTTCTTGATTTTTCAGAAAGATGTATTAATAATTGTGAAATGGTATTGTAGGTACCAGAGAGAAGAAGCTAAAATTCAAGCTTGGGTGAATCTCCAAAATGCTAAAGCAGAAGCAGAATCCAGAAAGCTTGAGGTATAATTCCTAACCATTGCATTCTGCGTTCAGCATTCTCACACCAGAACTCAAACTAGTAATTCTTTCGTTATGTGTAAATTTGCAAATTTAGAAATAGATAACATGAAGCTAATTTATCAGTTACATAATTGCATCATGCCATAAAGATGCGTTGTTTTCAACTCAACCATTCCATTCTTGACTTGCATGATTTGAGTTCATTTCCTGAAGTTCATTCATATTTCCACACCTAGGTAGGTAGCAAAACAATGTAAAGTAACTACTGTAATATAGTAAAAGTATTTTACATTGACATGACCCCCTTATACAAGTCAATCAGGATATACTCCTTTTCATTTCTTTTGTTTGATGGCAGTAGGCGGTATCCGCTTGGAGAACTTCTAATAGTAACATATAGTTTTAGTGCATGGATAAGGACACACTTGTTGCGTTGGGCACAACGTGACTCGGGCACGTAGTCACGTGATTGTTGGAAGAAGTAGGACACAGACACGTCGCTTACGGTTCAGGCATTGTAGTGTTATTCATGGAATCGAACAAGGGGGGAGCAGAGGCATAGGGCACAGATTTGTGTAAATACAGATCTCATGTTCCCAGTATTTTTAGTGTGCCTGGGTCATGTTTTTTATAGATAGGGACTTTCCATGCTTACTTTTGGCTTCTACCTTCATTGAGCCACTCACCAGACAACTACACTGTCCTCCCATGGTGGTCCTAAATTCTTTTTTTGAGTAATATCTTTATCCCATGCAACCAATGCATCCCATAAGAAAGAAAAGCAAGAGAAGTCAGCACTCTGCAGATTATTTTATTTCATGCATGAGTGACAATTACACATTGGAAGTTTGAAACTCATGTGAAGCTACTGCATTTCCAAAAATCTAGGCAATTAGTTCAAAAAATTATTGTTTATTTTTCATGCTTGACATTTGTTGCTATTCTAATGGATAATACTCCGATTATAGTGATAAATAAATGGGGAGTTTGTTCCAGAACTTCCTTCCTTCAATCAGCTTCTGCCTTGTTCTAGCTGTAGCTATAAAAATAAATAAATAAATAAACTGTATATCATTGGCATGCTAAGAATGGGTCTCCAGACCACTCTTGTTAGTCATACTCGGATAAACGCAACTTTCAAGAAACTCTCTTTCAAAATAAGTAACTTTTAACAAGAAGTCAAGAATAATGAGGCTTTGAAATGAACAAAGACAAGAAGAAAGACAATGGAATGCTGTAGTGTGTGAATCCCACTTTTGTCTTGTTTGACTGGTTTATTGTGGATTCATAGACTACATGGCAGTAAATAATAATAATAAGGCAGTAAGTGTATGAGTAATCAAATTTCTATTTCAGGTGAAAATACAAAAGATGAGATCAAATTTTGAGGAGAAGTTAATGAAGAGGATGGCAGCTGTTCACAGAAAAGCCGAAGAATGGAGAGCCACAGCCCAGCTTCAACACTCGGAACAAATTCAGAAAGTCGGTGAACAAGCACGCAAGATGATGACCCGTAATAGCTTGGATTTCCCAGGTCACAAATCTTGTGGTTGCTTCCCTTGCAATAGCCATCATCATATATGAACTCATACATCAATTCCCAAACGTCTGATTTTCGATTGAGAAATCATGTAGAGTTGTGTTGTTCTTGTAAACAGAAATGTGAATCACTTGTCAATGGATATTACAACAATGCTTTGGATTGTTGGCTCAAAACTATAGATTATTATTTGTTTTATCTCGAGATTTTCGAGTTTCACAAGTTTCTTGAAAGAGGTTAGAATGTTAATACAAGTTCACAGTGCGTCTAAGGAATCAGATTGAGCTCCGAGTCGGTTGTTTTCTATTGGCCCAACCTCGCTCTATGGAAATCAGCCAAGTTCACATGGTATGCAGTTGAGAATTTTCAAACACTAGTTCCGATCTAACAGTATATGGTATGGCACCACATGTTATTATATGAACATGTGACGAATATTGGGACACGCTATATAAAAAATCATAATTATGTGACATAATCATATGATACTATATGATATCATATATAGATGATGCTAGATTATTTTCAAGATTAATGTCCAGTGGGATACCTTGCACGTGCCACAGTAACAATGTAGAGTACGGATGAAAGTGAAATTGCTTGGAAGATTCTGATGTGTCATAACTCATAACTTGCAATCAACAAGTGTTTGGTATACAATTCAGAGTGGGTGCATTAAATTGATCACTTACTATCCAGATGCTGGAATTATTTCGTCCACATGACACAATTTTTTAGGAGATAAATTTTGAACTTAGCTTACATTAGATACCTGTTCGACGAAGTGCTATAATTCTTCGTACATAGAGAATCTTCGGTCGAATACAATGTTCTTGTTTGGACTAAACATTTCTGAAAATATGAAGTTAGTCTAATGTAAGGATGACCAGGATAGTTCTAGATAATTAGGATATGTCTATATCTAATATGACGTGTCTAGTTATGTCTAGAAATAAAACTTTTACAATAAGCACGACGGCCTAAACGTGTGGAAACCCTCCGAGAAAAACTACAAGTATTCATATCATGGGACAAAACACTCCACTAAGCGCATATGAGTTTATCGGTACAATTTAATGATGAATATTGATTTACACACAACAGAACTCTTATC
The DNA here is from genome assembly GCA_963692815.1 of Nyctanthes arbor-tristis. Taxonomy (NCBI): domain Eukaryota; kingdom Viridiplantae; phylum Streptophyta; class Magnoliopsida; order Lamiales; family Oleaceae; genus Nyctanthes; species Nyctanthes arbor-tristis. The sequence continues at coordinate 6,149 of CAVNYN010265323.1, read as the reverse complement.
AACTTCTTGATTTTTCTTCTATATATTGCAATGAAGACAGCATCCAGCTGCTCCATCTATCTTGAATACCCTACTCTCCCTCGACCCAATCCGACAACAAGTCCACGATTGATTCCATAGTTGTGTAGCAATCCCCACTTCACTTGGATTATTTTCCCATCATCACGTGAGTGCTGCAGAGTATGTTCAAAGTGCATTGTAACGACCTGGAAAATCTACCCGCTTACATTATGAATATTTTAATTATTAAGTAGAACTATTAAATTATTTTAATGAGAAAAGAGAAAAAATAAATGTAAAGTATGTTAATATTTGTAATAGACGGTTTAGTAGTTTACTTTAGCATGTTTTAACTTTTCTTATTGTTAATGATTTTAAAGTTTTCAAGATACTATGATATAGTACTCTCTAAGAGCTTCGTAAGGACACTAAGAACTCTTTAATTGGACATCATTTGACGTTTCAAAATTAGGTCAAATTACGACTCGATAAAAAAAACAAAAAGAAAAAAAAAAGAAGAAAAAGGATATTCAGTACATGGTTGCCAAGTGACAATCATATAGAGGAACAACAAATTGGATAGAAAAAATGGAAGCATACTATTTGCTTTTGTGGCATGATTGCCACTTGTCACGGAATCATTGGAAAAAAATGTTTATAAATAGCCAAAGGCTTTTCTATTTCCATACGCCAACGTCCATTCTCCCTCCTCTCCCCCATAATTGAATTCTTGGTCTTTTATTGTTTACTCATAGCAATTTTGGTCCCCAAATTATCAAACACATTCTTTACACGAGAAAATTCTGTATCCACACACTAAATTCATAAGAGAGAGTGAATTATCTACTCATTAAGGAAATAAAACACAATTATAAATAAATAATATTTCCTCTTTGTACACATTTAAATTTAAGAAGATGAGAGAAAATTCAAATGCACGAGAGGCTAAAGAACGAGGAAGCAAGAACAGAAGAACTTAATAATCCTGATTAGGGATTTAATGTGAGTGATCTTATACCTCATTTATTTATGAATATGCTTATATGATATGTTTGTAAAATGCTCATGTGTTACATGTTCTTGTGATTATGATGATGTTCTCTAATATCAAGTATTGTCCATGATCAAATCTATGACGAGATAAGTTATAATATGTGAAATAAGTTATGTAATTTAATTCATGTTATATATAGCAATTAAAGCACAAGTGTTTTTTTAGAAAATGAATTACATCTAGATCTTCCCCATCAGTTTCAAAACATAATTATGTTCAGTACATGAAATGTTTAGTGCTAAGGCACTTTTTGAAGGTTGTGAGAGACTACCAAGATAGTCTTTGATCAAACTTTCAGAATCAGTTATAGTTTTGTGAGGCACCTAGGTGACCTATTATCAAACCTCATGTTATATTATAATCGAACAAATTATATTGAGCGCTCAGAATAAGACAGGTCTATGATGTAATTCGAGCCCAAACTCACGTTTTTAGAAAGAAAACGTGCATGTGTAAAGGTTTCTTACTGAATATTCTATATTCATTTTTTCCATGTTTTCCAATTTTTAAGTACTTGGAAACTATCTGAATTGAGCTATCGGGAAGTCTGGGACACAGGTGTCTACATGTCAATATTATCGAGTCAGGACCTATGGGGAATGGCCGCCTCATCACTACAAACCGTTGGCTATGACTAATAAGAATAATTGATAATAAAATAATAATCAAAGTGACGAAATAACATATGAGATGGACAAATTGGACATGGACATACCTACACTTTTAGGAGCATTAACAAAACAGAACTTATGTAGGACCTTAGCTAAATCTTAGACAGGGTGTTCAAGTGAACTTATTACAGACTTAGAATAATAAATATTGAAATAATAACACTTAAACCCTTGTAAGGAGAAGAAAGTAAGTGCAGCTCTAGACAGGGCATTACAAGTGGTATCAGAGTAAATAAATCATGGTCAAGTCATTACATGCGTTCACAAATTTTGTACCTGGCTGTTGATTTTTACCGCTTAAGCTATTTCATCGCTGGTCTAAAGTTACAACATTAATCATGAAACTTAAATAAATTATTATCCTTGACAAAAATTACAAAATGCCAACAAGCAATATATGCCAACAATTCAAAATTTTTAATTATTTTTTTCTTCAGTTGGTGAAAAAAAAAAGAAAAAAAGAAAAAAATTAATTATTATTATAATACTAGAATTAACTCAAAACTTTTTTTTTTGGGGCTATTAACAAAAAATTTACGAACTACTAATTTCTAGCCTCAAAGCAAAGAAATATTATTAAGAATATATAAACAAAAACAACTAAAAAGGGTAATTATATTCACAGTGTGATTTTTGTTTAGTGCAACAAATCTTAATTATTTAAAAGGTCCTTAACATTTACTTAATTTTATAATTGTATCCTTAACTTTTCCTTTATTTAATTTTTATCATTAGTTTTTCATTTGTTGTAAATTTTTCTACACTAAAAGTTACTGTTCAAAAATTTCTTCAAATAAGTGTCGAAAAATTTATTTATGTCTAACATTTTCTAAAAAATAAATAATAATGAATATTGAAATAGAAAGCATATGTATAAACTTTGAACAATGCTAATATAATATTTTAGATTCAAGTGATCATTACTTACAAAGCAAGTAATCTAATTCATAAAGACTAACTGTGGGGAAAAAAGTGAGGGATATAATTGTAGTAATAACTAAAGATGAAGACACTTAATGCAATTAAAACGTGGTAAACCAAATAAAATATGTGATGTGAATATAACTAGTATTAAAAAAACTACTCCTTTCGTCCCACAAAGATATTCCCTTTTCATTTTTCACATAAATTAAGAAAATATCATTTAATATCATTGGAAATGTATAATTTAACAGTATATTTCCTAATATACTTTTGATTTATTTAATATTTCACTTTAGTTATTTTTTATTATTGATTGCTATGCCCTATAAATGAATGAATATTAGAAAACTAAAAATTAATTTAAGAAAGAGGAATATAATTTGGGATATATAACAAAGGAAATGAGGAATATCTTTTTTGGACGGAGGAGTATAACACTTTTTATGGTAACAATTCTCTAAAACTAGATAATCATTCCCTCAATGAGGCCAAACAACGTAAATAAATAGTTCAGATGTTAAATAAATGAATATAACTGGGAAATTAATTATTTCTAATATAATAAAAACATGATCAAATATGACTTAAAACAAATACAGAAGACCCTTTAACAGCCACAACAATTTAACAAATAAAGACTAAACACTAAATGTGTGTTTGACTACGAGTATAGAATTTACTTGAAAAGAAAATATTTTTTCATCAATTGAATTATTGGTAATTGAATTCTATAAAAAATAATTGCAAAGCGTTTAATTGAAAGCGAAATTCCCCTGAAAAAGTGTGAATTACCTATAAAATAAAAAACTTAACCCCTCCAGTGGAGAAAAATATTTTCCTTGTTTTTAAAGAAAATTTATTCATGTGAACAAAAAGTAGAAAATGTTTTTCCTATAAAAAAATGTCAATCAAACACCATAAAAGTAGGAATTTAGATAGAAAACCCTATTTTTATAGAAAATCTTTGATAATCAAACACACTTGAAGATCACAAATATATAATAAAGATATATTCATTTTTTTTAAATACACCACATATTAATTAATTCTATTGAGATTCCTAATTTTGATTCTTTGTTAAATTTATGTCCTTAACTATTTTTCTTTGCAGTTTTCTTATTATTGACTTTTTATTAATTAGTAATATTTCTTGTTCTTAGAACCATTTTCACCTAGAAATTTCATTAATTTGTTTTGAGATTTTATTAGTGGTATATAACTAAAAGGGAGGATGAGGGGACATTTTTTAATATCCCATTTCGCTCTTACATCTTTTTCGTAATTCGTTGTTAGCCCTTAACTAATTAATTGATTTGAAAAACCAAATAATTTCGAGCAGTTTGAAACTTTTCTAATTCGCTTTTAATTCACGGTTTATGCATCAACATTATGGAATATGTATAAACAAGAATCAAAGTTTCTGTTCACCCTAATTATATTGGAAAATCAACCATTGAAGTAGTCCCAGTGTTTTACAACGTATTGATATTGCAATCAGGACAGTTCTATTTGTACATCAAACTATTACTTAAATTTTTACATACATGAATGCGCAAAAATGATCTTCTGCCATAAGCTAGAAACGTATGTGACGTGAGAATATTGGACAACCACAATGTGAGTTGTCAGATTGTGGGACAATTCCATGTGATTTGTCCAATAATCTTCTACTATATGTGTATCTGACAGTATAATCCCGCCAGACATATGGTAGGAGAATAGAACTGCATGTATGTGACTTGTGATGACTTTTGATTTGAATTTGTTGTGTTGTATAGGTAAATGAGATCTTACCCAGTATCCTGTGCATAAGAAATTAAATAAGCCATTACCTCATAATGGAAAGGTTCTTTGTGCAAACTTCAATAAAAAATGAATGAATCTTTCACAAGCTAAGGCTATTCCTTCGAACAAGCTAGACAAAAAGTGTCAATTTTACTCATTTTCATCACATAAAATAAAAATTAAAAGTGATTCGGTTGGCTTTGAGTAGTTTTTAAAATGTGAAACTTAAACCAAACCATTTTAGAATGGTTTAATTTGAGTTTGCTTCAAAATATTTGTGGTTCCTCGAGGAATTGACCCGGCGGTTTTGGTTCGGTTTACGGTTTCGTGCTTATTCTGTGTGCAGCCTAATGGCAGTGGAGGCTCCACATGGAAACCATGTAAGCATAAAAACATACTGTAAAACACTAAAAATATTAATCTCGATCTCTCACCACATGTTTGGAGGGATAATTTCGCTAAACATACAACAGTAGACACGTAAAATATTATATAGCGTCATGTAGTCATTTGTCACGCATCAGGTATGTCAAATAGTTACGATTTCACAGGTAGTTGATAAGTGTATTTTATATACAAAAATACTTCTCTTAACTTATGCAATTTTACATAAAACCGAACAGATTTCTACCTAATTTGTGTGGATATGGTTCATATAGGTGAAAAGCTCAAATTGGAGTGATACAAGGAAAATGAATGATTTTTGAACCAAATTGAGGCTTTACATTCAAGAAATAGCATCGAGGTGCGATTGTTCGAGAGTTCGAGGTGAGAAGATCATCTGTGATGTGTTTAAAGAAAGTGGGGACCTTTATGCAGAGTACAAGAAGTTTAGGGACGTGTTTAAAAAAAGGGAAAAACCGAAAAGGACCGTTGCCGCAAGAAAAACTCAAAACAGGGACTAAACTGTACACCATAGAAGTAGGCCGCGGGCATGCCGCGTCAAGCATACCCGCTGCCACCCGCGGGATTGCCTGAAGAATCTATTGGCCGCGGCCCCCGCTGCCACCCGCGGCCCGTATCGGAACACGCCGTTTACGAGTTTTCGGGCCCTTTTTGACACATTTTAATGTTCTAAGGCCTCCCCAACTATAAAAGAACGAAAACTCTTCGGTAAAAAGGGGGATTCATCATGGAAACTCATTCTTGAGGGCTAGAAAATTGGAGCAAGGGCGTGGAGATTGAAGCCAAGGTTCGCGTGAAGATTGAAGAACGTAGCTCTTCGTTTGGTGCAAACGTTTTCTTCGTTATTCTTCGTCTTTTCTTTGCTAGAATATGATCATGTATTCAAACCCTATGAATGTTTATATAATGAATTCCTTTATTATGCGTAACTAATTTTCCTTGTTGAGACAATCGATAAAGCAATAAACATGTTTTAATTATATTAATCACATTCATGGTTCTAATTGTTATTGCGTGCTTATTTTCTATTGTGATATGTAATTCCCTTTTATGAGCCTGATCAACTTGTAATTGCGTTAGTGAATTCGTGAAGAAACTGAGAGGTAAGTCACCAATTTAGCACTTCAATAGGAAACATAAATTGCATAGAAGATAGAGATATACTTTTATGATTTGTGTGACCACAAAAATGGTTTCTTGTTAATTAATGCACTCAACTAGGTTGAAATTCACATAGAGATATAGTGGGTTTACTTGGTTGGGTAGATTTGAATTTGCTTGAGAGAGGTTTTCAATTAAACTTGTGAAAC
>CAVNYN010265305.1:0-24173 GCA_963692815.1 Nyctanthes arbor-tristis | reverse complement strand
AGGATAGATAGATAATAACAATCATAATAATATATAAATAAAACCATTTATTCAGTCTCCAATATAGCTGTCATTTCCTTATTAGCTGTTAAATAATTCAATACTCTCATAATGCATATTTACCCATTCTCTAATGTAGTAATGTCAACTAGACTTGAGACCGATTTCCAGTTTAAATAAATAGCTTTACTCATTAATATATACATAGAAATATTTACTTATTCAGTATCTAATAAAAAATTACCAATTAAATTGGAGACTGACTGTCTTCATTCTAAAAAAATAATTATTGTGACACCCAGGTATGCACTTGTGGCTCCCAATACCAAAATGTCTAGACGGAATTTTGAGAATTTTTTTTACATGCGGTCGTAAGAAGTGGGCACATGAGAAAAATTTTCAAATCGGGGATGATCTTTTAGTCACGGGTAGCGTTCGATGATTATTTCTTGTCTTGACATTTCACTATATAGTTTATACTTTATTATAATAAATAAAATTGCTTATTTTATACAAAAGCTGATAATTGATAAGTTATGATGGAACCCGTAAATAATTACTTTGGATAAACTCGTGAAATGAAATATCATCAATATATGTTCTACGCACCATTGCACTGGAAAGCCTTACTAATTTGACAAACTTTATAACTCCATTGAACAATACAATTATTTTCATATGAGCACAGTACCCATATGAGCACCTCTCACAGAAATAGTGGGCTTACAATGAGCCCCACGTGGGTCTCACTATTAATGTGAGAGGTGTTCACATAAGTACTGTGTCTAAATCTAAAGTTTTCACGGGACAATGTTAAAGTATAAAAATAGAAGTGTTAAAATCTTAAAAGCATGGAGTTATTTCGTTCTTCTAAACGTTCATTTCGTCGCTATTTTCAAACTTAATTAAAAACAAACATATATGGAGCGTGACATCCTCTTGGAAGACTTACTAATAAAATGTTAGCTATAAGTAAATTATTTTTTGTTGTTTAGCCGGTCATCTTTGGTAGCATTTCCTTCTTTAGACCCATGCTCTATTTTAACCTCACAGTTTGAGTGTTCATTGATGGTCCCGTCGTGGCTAAAATTCGTCGTTTGTTTCACCGGTATATCTTGATCTTTGGTTGTTGGAGACTTGTGATCGTCCTTTTTACCCCAAACAACGAAATAGAGACCCACAATAATAATCAATGCGCCAAGAACTCTGCATAAAAAAGGATAAAATTACATTATTAGCAATTGAACAAAGTTGGCTTAACCCACATATAGACTTGTGGACCCAATTATTGACATGTACTAATGGACGTAGTTTTATTTATTGGTTCAAGTGGGGTCTATGTGGTTGGCAACTTATGGTACCTAACAGCTGACGTTAAATCATTTTTGATGATTATTAATACTAAAAAGAAAAAAGAGTTGGAAGATGTGGCTCATAAGTATACCTTCCTAAGAACATTTTCTCGGCCAAGATGAAAGAGCTCAAGATCGCAACGATAACCATGCTCAAGGGGCTAAAAGCAGTTACAAACACGGGGCCTCTTTCTTTCATCACAACTCCTTGAACGTAATAAGCAATTCCCGAACAAAATATGCCCTGCAAACAAGTCTAATTAGATGGGATATTATGTCCAATAAACCCCCACGCGTGCCTATGCTTGGTGCCCAAAATTAGAGTCTTTGGTAGAATGGCGACATGATCCTACGTCTCCTATTCTCACAAGAAGAGGCCATCCTCGAGCTGGTGGCTAAAATTTCTCTTACCAACTCTAGCTTCGAGGATGTGTGACCTAATTACGTGGGGTAGCTTCTTCTTATTGGTCAGACTACAGCCTCCGTTTGCAAACCCATTCTATTTTTAAATAAAAATTAGTCAAATTAATCGCATCTACATATTTCATAGGGCATATATATATATATTGCACAAATCTCCATCATTCAACTTTACTCTTTTATTTCTCATTAAAATGATTTTTTTCAATTGTGGTGTCTCAAAGAATTGACTTATTATATGTCTTACACTGTATACGGCGGCAAGGAACTTCATATCCCATTTTATGGCCCAAACTGCTGTATTCCCCTTCTCCACTGCAAGTGCCACAATTGCTCCTTCAATTGTTCCCAACGCGCATATCCAAGCAGTAAGGGAGAGTTCGGCTGGATATGTTTTCAGCGTGATGGCCTACAAATGTATAGGACAAGTTACAAATCACGCCTTCAACACTATAATTTGTCCAAGAAGTTATTTTCTGAGAGAATGTATGGTGAAAAACAAGTTATTGGAAATAAATCTGGATCCTTCACTAACTTTTAAGCAAAATTAAAGAGAAGAGAGGAAGAAAAAAAATTTGAATTTATTACCTGCAAAATCATGAAGCAAGCCCAACTGAAACACCCTATTGTGATCATGATGGATCCCTTGACTGCATGCTTAAGAGATATTCCATTTTGTTGGTGTTCATGGGGGTTATTTCCTTTTGTCCATGGCAAGCCGATATCAGGGCCTCTTACTAAGGTCATGATCATCGCCCCTGCAACTGTAGCGATGGTGCCGATTATCTTGGCTTGGCTCCGGATATCCATCAACCGTACCTTCTCGAGCCTAAAATTGGTACCTTTAATTATCTAACTTGCAATTTCTTTGTCTCCCTGCTTTTTGTTAATCTGATTACAGAGCAGTGTTATTTTACCTGAAGAAGAAGGCCATGAGGAATGTAATGGCAGGAAGAACATTTGCCATAGCAGCAGCAAATGTTGCTGTAGTGTATTTCATCCCCAAGAAGTAGAGATTTTGGTCTATTACTGGCCTGTTGACAAAACCGTAAAACATTTTACGACATGATTTATTGCTTTTGGTATGAGAAACAGGAAAGTACTTTCTAATACTACGAGCATACTAAGTTCGATACTCTCGTACCAAATACAATGGTCTCAATATATTTGTTAATTGCCACCTCTATATGGAGGTAACATATTTTGTATAGTCACCAAGTACCGAACTTTGTACACTCGCAATATTATAGATTGTTTCTTTTTCTTTTACTTTTAAATTTTGGGGCGTAATGTGAAATTCTTGTACTTACTCCAATAGACTCATAAGCATCAGTTTGCCAAATGTTGAGAGAGTCATTTTTGGCCTTATTTTCCTGTAGAACAATACACATGTTGATTTAAACCTATTCAATACATATTCAATATACAAAGTTGAGCAAGATAGTAACTTATAATAGTACAATATTAACTCTCGCGTAATATGTTCAATATCTTTGTTTGCCAATGAAATCATTTTATATCTAGTTCAGTGTATCAAACAAGTGAACAGAAATCGAGAAAGAGAGAGGGAGGGGGGTACTTGTCAAGCACGATGGCAAAAGGGACAATAACAAGGAATGCTACAACGTGTCGATAGACTACGAACACATAATTGCTCATCCCTTCATTTAAAGCAGCTTTAGAAACGATGTCCATTCCAGCCAGCCCTACTTGTAGGAAAACTACGCCCAGAAAAGGTTTTGCTCTACGAAATACTACTTGAATCTTCATGGAGCTGGTCGTGATGTGTCACGGCTTTATTGACCTATCAAGTTATTTACATAACGAACTAGTTAAAAAATACCCGAACATAAAACTATCTAAAAGTTATTTGAAGAATGTACCTTCACTCTTGATCATCTAGCTCCCTTGAACCATTTTCCCTCAATTTGTGCTGAATTTTTCTCCTCTCTCTTTCCAAATGTGATAGAGAGCATAGGGGCCGTTAGACATCTTATATATGGAAGGACGAGGCGTCAGATCATGGGTAAAAGGCTTAAAGACATCTATAGATTTCAAACTCCTTTTTCAATAATTTTTGTTTTTTTTGGCCCCCTTAATCCCACCTCGTAAAATAAAGAGATCGGAAGAAATCAAAAATAAAGTTAGTCCTATATTTTTCACTTCCACTACACCATCTTCCACGATACCCCAAATTTTGGGGTAAAATACTCCCCAACAAAGACCATAAACACCAACCCACATTTGGAGAAAAATAAAAAATAAAGTTAGTCCTATATTTTTCACTTCCACTACACCATCTTCCACAATACCCCAAATTTTGGGGTAAAATACTCCCCAACACAGACCATAAACACCAACCCAAATTTGGGGTTATGAAAGTTGGGGTTGCACAATTCACTAACCCAATATTTCAAATTTGTGTTTCATTTAATAATTACCACTATTATCGTTATTCCTTTTCATTATGATAAAGAAAAAAATTGCGTGCTTCAATTTTTCCTTTTTCATTTACATTTCTTATACTGTGTAATTATTACGTGTTGAGTGAAATTGGAACTTGCTGTAAATTGAAGGCGAACCCCCTCGGAGATGCTAAATATTTCCAACATCATGAATGAAAAATCGCAAATCCATTGAAGTACGTTGAAACTCTACAAAACCAATGTTGGTTTCTGTTAAGAAACCACCAATATTGGTTATGTAGAAACCCCTTTGAAATACGTTAAGAATATGACTAGCTACAAATAACTTATACTTTCTTAAAGTACTTCAAGAAACCAAATTATATGAACTTCTTTTGGGAACTTTTCTAAGTTCATAAGTAGCTTCTGAGTATAAAAGCTGTTTTTGGCTTTAGAAACAAAATTATATCAAAATTAAGGGCTCTAACAATAATCGCATTTGGGTAATATTGACGTTGTTGTTGCTAATTATCTAGTACTAGTGACTAGTAGCCTTCAAAAACTCTTAACTCAACGATCCAAGTTATTGGCCTACTGTCTGACCATATACAAACAATTGAAGTTTCTTTTGATTTAAAATGATTCAAATGTCGTCAACAAAACGCAATTAAAGTTTGCAAAGACAACAACAGAAGTTATTATTTATGGTTTTGTTAACTTTATGATAATTAATTTAATATATATTGATTAACTTTATCCAAAAAAAAAATTTAATATTGATTAAAAGATTTTGATTGGACGATTCTTTAATTAAGAAGCGTCAGTTTTTATCAACTTTGTTTTACTTTTTATTGACCAAATAAATAAGTTCAGTCAAGCAATTATGATAAACGTTTATTATAAATTATGTAAAGTTTATCAAATTTCGTTCAAAAAATTGAGTTTCATGATTTTTTTTATTTTTTTATTTTTTGAAAGATACCTTTAGTCTTTTTCAAATCGGCTTCCTTATGCATTTTCACGACGCTCTTCCGATCTCCTTTTTTTTCCCCTTTGATTGAGTATAATTGCACTTGTCCTATTCTTTTGTGCTAGATAGCTTTAATTAAAAGTTAAAATTATAACGAGCTGGAATTGTTGATGTTCATGACAATACTCATTCTAAATCTATCAGAAAATTAATTTGTTCTTAGGGGAGTGTATAATGATCTCATAATTAGTTCACTCCATGATGAACTAATATTTTTTTTTTATAATTAGTTCATTCATAATATTGAGTTACATGGTTTTATATGAAAGATTCCTTTGGTCTTGCTTAAATCATGGTTTGTCCTTCACTATGCATTTTCTTTCTTTCCCTTTTTCCCCTCTTAGCCTCTTCTTATCTATATATCAAGTACAACTACAGTGTGTCGGGTACCTATTCTTTTGTGTTAGCTAACTTGAATTCTCTTGAAGTTGATGAATCAGAAAATTAAGGTGAGTCTATAATGATCTAATAATTAGTCCACTAAACGTACCACAAGTGATCTTCGACAAATTTTTGTTTTCAAGTATATGATTTTGAAAAATTACACGTTGTTTTGAGATTTGATTAATGATAGTACCCTAGGCAATCACTAAGACATTGCTTTAATGTGCTTTTGCATTATGTGTTTCCCTTGTGCTTTCTGCATTGGCATTGCAACAAACACCACATTTTTTAGCACTGAAATCTTTTGTCTTGTGGGATGGAATCTGACTATACCCATTACAACTACTCATAGAATCTCCAATATTGGCCAATCCAAATTGTAAAATTGTAATTAAATTGTAATTTGTTGTACAAAAAAATTGTAAAGAAGATCATATATATTGCCTAAAAGTTCATCATATATATGGAAGGGTTGAAATCACCCGTTCTAACTAAGATTTGTACCAATTTAATTAGTTGCTGAACTTCAGCATGATATGGTTCATAAACTCCGAGGTCGGGTGGAACTAGGTTTTTCAAGTAATGTAGACGCACAAGTTAGATCTTGATTGTAATTGAGTGAAAGTACGTAGTGGGTCTCAAAGTTGAACTATGATTGTCGAGAAGTTTCTCAGTGGGTGTCGAAGGCACCAATGAGCGAATGACCAGCTGTAAAGAATGACTGAAACCTTGATAGTGATTGATAGATCAAGTATCAGTTTTTTTTTTTAAATATTACAAGGAGGGGAATTGAACTGTAGACAAATATTAGTTGTAACGGATCATCAACATATATGGTTCTTTCTTCGAAGGAGATGCGGTCTTTAGAGAAGTACAAAGAAATTGTACTTGGATTATATATGTTAGATACCTAACGAGTTTATAAGGAATTTGCTTATTTCACCTGATATTCAAAAGATGAAAACGTCACTTCGTTTACGATAAAAATCGTATCCTTACAAATTACACGTTTGAATATTGATATATCTAAATATTGCATGCCCGCCCTGCATGGAACAGTGTGTTGCATTATTGGCTGCTTTAGACATAATTCCATTCAACTTTTGGGTCAATAAATTTGATCATCATCATCATCATAGAATTATTAAGTGGATTGAAAGAGCCAAAAAAGCCCTAAGAGATGCGAAATTTTGAAAAGGCTAATTGGTACTATCTAATCCTAACGTTTCATATTATTATGCGATTTAACCTCAGCCTTTGAAATTTGGCAATTATAACATCAAATTTCTCCTTTTTGGCCCAGTCTAACATTTTTAACTTAAAAAAGATTATAATACCCTTAAATTTTAATTGAAATAGAAATTGATAAATAAGAAATATGTAAAAATTTAAAAAACATATCTCGGCTATATTTTAAAAAAAAAAAAGAATTTAGGGATGACGGTGTGTTGGATTGATGTGCTTCACGATCCGCTTAAAGCAATATAAGGTGGACTAAATTGATTTACCGGTCAGGCGATGTGGGATAAAATTTTTCATCCATCTATTGATCTATCTATTATGTTTTTTATTTCATTTTTAAATTTTTCTCATTTATTTTGCATTTTTATTACTTTTAATTAAATAGTCATTGTGGACATATCAAAACAGATATTTCTGATCTATCATGTTCCACGGGATTGCAGATCATAAAAATACTTTTTCATTCAAGCGTGTTGTTATCAAGTTCACTGAACTATCGGTACATATCCAATGTAATAATGGAGAAATGCCCAATTTTTCATGAGCTCGATGGGACTCACTTGAATGGAGAAGTATATTTATGATGTGCAATCTCACAAAGCAAGATAGACGAGAAGTGTCTGTCTTGATCCTTCCAACACAACTATTTAATTAAAAGTAATAAAAATGTAAAATAAATGAGAAAAAACTTATTAAATGAAAAAATAATAATAAAAGATCGATAGACGAATCAAAAATTCGATCGCATCGCCCGTCCAGCACATCGATTCAATTCACTACATACTGATTTATGTGTATTGTGAAGTAGATCAATCTAACACAACATATTCAAAAATAAAAAATAAAAATCCCTAAATTCTTATTGGTTAATTTTTTTTCTTCAAAACTAACCAAAATATTTTTTTTTATTTTTTATCTATTTCTTATTTATAAATTTTTAGTTCAATTAAAATTTAGGGGTATTATAGTCTATTTAAGTTTAAAAGGTTAGATTGTGCCAAAAAGGTGAGACTTGAGATTAGAATTGTCAAATTTCAAAAGTTAGAGTTAGATTGCACAATAACGTGAAAGATTAGAGTTAGATAGCGCCAATTAGCCATTTTAAAAATGACTGCCCAAAGTAAACCCAATAATTCAAAAAACAAAAAGTAAAAAGAAAGCACAGCACAATAAAAATCTTGACATTATTGTGTGCAGCCACTGTCCAGATTATAAAGAAGCCATACGTGTTGAAAAGAGGCATCCACTAATTTGAACCGTCAGCAATATTTTTCGACTCAACAAATTCCGTTAGGGTTGCTATCTTGAAAAGCTAGATATGGAAAAGTTGGGATATTCTCAGTATTTGTTAAGAGATAAATAATTCTCTTCCGATCTAGATATTCTGTTTGGTGGGTCGAACTTTTTATTAAGATGATGGTTCCTTGAAAGTGCAAATCAATCTTGAAATAATTCATGTGCTTGTTTTGTCTTATAATTGGAGCCCTTCATAAAAACTCTTAAGAGTGGCCGCTCAAGAAGGTATATATTAACAGATATTTTTATATTTATTCTAAGACAAAAATGTTTTGGCACTCATGATGAGTACCGTTATACATCAGTAGTGACGGTTAAAAAACCATCTTAATCTTATAATTGTAGTTTTATATCATTTTCGAGAAGTGCATTTTCCGTCCCATCTGGGCACACATGTGCACACCATGTACATTTATCCGTGCACCCCCACATGGAGGTGGGAGGTGCCATATCGAAGGTGTTGGAAAATAGATATATATTCTATGATACATTGAACCTTTTAACATCTTTGAATTTCTTTAGATACACGCAAGTCTTTTTTTGTTTGTTTTTTATATTAAAAAAAGAAACGAATTTCAGTACAAGACGTGGGAACAATTCAGATATTGTGTGTAGTGTGAGTTTGTTCTATGCGGGGACTTGCAAGCTGAGATATTCAAATATCCATAAGAATAGAATATATATATTTTTCAAAAACAAAAAGAAAAGAAAAAGAAATAGAATGTTTGATGAATATACGTCGTATGGGATTGTAAGTGCCTTCCACGCAATTCGATTCAAAGTACATCCTGTGGATGGTAATGGAAAAACGAAAAGAAAGGGCATCCCATCCAACTTCCCACTACAGGGCACAACATTATTTGTGGATTAACTCAATCTTATTATTGTTCTTCTGCTTCATGAAAGAATAAAAACAAATATTTTTTTTTTCTCTTTTAACAAAATTGGTTTTGTTACTTTTAAGAAATGGGTTGGGTATCTTAAATTTGACAATAGTTTATGAATTAGTATATTGCTTTTTTGTATTGGAATCCGATTATAAGATTTGAAGTAAGGGACGCAGACGATTTTTGTTTCGGATTGCGGAAACTTACTTGTTGTAATTTTCCGAAAGAATAAAATGGCAAATATATGCAGACGTAAAAGAAATAGACAATACTTCTTTTTGCTCATGTACTAGAGCAAATCTCATTACGATCAGAATTAACATTTTGTACACATTATACTTGAAAATATTAAAAAATTAGTTTTAAAGTTTGATAAACACCTTAAGTGAGATATATATCTAATTCATATGGATTGACGTTTTAATAATTAGAACGTGATATCATGGAAGTCTTCTATTCTAGACACTAATATTTCCGATAAAAAACAATAATTGAAGATCCTTTTTTTTTTTCAAATAAAGAAAAAAGAATCAATATTTTATGCAACAAGTCAAACAATATTCTTTCTTTTGATTTTTGCCCATAGGCAATGACTTCAAATTTTGTTTACACTTAGGGCATGTATGAAAATAATTTTTAGGGAATTTATTTTGTAAAAATTGATTTTTTTTGGAGAATGTATGCTGATAAAGTAAAAAAAGTTACGAATTTACATACGAGATTATTTTAATAGATAAAATGTGTGATTGAAATGAATTTGGGTGAGAATTAATTTTGGAAAAATCATTTCTACACATACACTAAAAGTTTAAATTAAAATCTAAATGAATGAAGTGTAAAAATATTAAGAGAAATTAAGAACAGTCAAAGGTTTCGTGCATGAAGCAAAAGTTCTTTCTGATTATATAAGAGTCCATTTTACAACCAATTATGTTACAATGTTATACATTGCATACATCACATTTACTGAATCGTTATTATGAAAAGTGAACAATTACAACTTATCAATAAATCTAGTTCTGATTATTGCTTTTTCAGCCTTTATTATTATGCAAGCGCGTAAAAGCCAATGGTTAAAAGTTTGTCACTGTAAACAATAGCGACTTCATTAAAAACGCTGTTTACAAATTGAAACGGGTCCTTACTTCAAGTGTTGGGCCTCTTATTTGGGCATTCAACTCCACACTTGGGATTCAAACTGGGCTTTCCATGATTGTTGCCTGAATATGTTGGGTTTGTTTTGCCAATGCTTTCCATGAAAACATAGTAATTTTTTTTTTACTTTTTTTTCTTTTAAACTACGAGTAGTTCAAACGTGCATTGTACGTTGTCTGTATTATAAAAATTATTTATATTCTTTGTATTATAAAAATTATTTATATAATAGTAGAATATATTTTTATTATAAACACAAATGCTAGCTAAAAGTTATTACAATAAAATAACTTGCTAAGATGTAATATATTTTTATTGGCCTAAAAAAAAGAAAAAGAAAAAAAAGATATGAGCCAAGACTCACACATTCTGATGGCATTTGAGTATGTTTCTTACCCCATTCATCAATATTCATATCTTACATTTTACAGTTCTTTTGTTATAATAAAAATATCATTTTTAGATTATTATTATTATTATACGTAGAATTAGAATGCTATTAATCATGACAATTTAAAATTATTATTTGATTGAATATTTATCTTTACTTATTATATTTAATCTAACATAACATTATTGTATAAAATAAATAATAAATCTATAAGTTTATATAATCATTAAGTATGCCTCAAAATTGTTTTCCAAATCAAATAAATTCATTTATGACTTCACAAAAGTTTCATAGGAATGTCGTTAGTAACACTAATGAATTTGATTAAATTGTTAAAAACCCCAAAGAGTTAATGAAAGAAAGTTAAAAAAAATTAAAACGGTTAAAATATTTAATTATTTCTAAAAAGTTAATTATCTTATAAAATATACAAATGAAAATTATAAACATATCTTCAAATTAATTTGAATGAAAATATTGTGAGAATCAAATGATACTTTAATAATTGTATATGTAACATCCCGAAAATTTCTATAAATTAGGGTAAGCAACGAAGTTGTTGTTTTAAAAGAATTACTTAAATATCATTGAAAGATTGCTTGAAGATCAAAATATTGTTATTGAATTGACACTAAAGAAAGATCTTGGTTGATAATTGACATAAACTAAAGTGTATGACTTAATTGACATGAATAAAAAAGTGTGAATTTGATTGAAAGATAATGCAAGGGGAAGGACTTCTTAGGCAATTTCCCGACAAGTGTGCGTCGCCACATCGCGCCACTTGTCATGAGGTGATTTACGCTGCTTGTCATGATATGATTGGCGCCACTTGTTACGTTGTGATTTGCGGAACTCAAAAGTTATTAAAATTAGCTAAATCCTAACTATTATATATAGGAAGTTAAGAATTTCATTTTTCTCTCAAACCATTTCTCTTTTCTCTCCCCAACTCCAAAATTCGTCCAACTTGGCCAAGGGAAGGAGAAAACCGATAGAAACCCGCCAAAATACCTATTTGTCCTTTGAAAAGAGTCTCTTACCATATATGGAAGGATTATAGCTTGAAATATAGCTTTAATTGAGGAATATCAAGGCTCTAAGGATATTTTTTCACGTGGATTATTCGAAGAATATTTGAGGTGGATAACCTAATACTTTGATTCATTTTCTACATGCATAAAGTTTTGATAAGATAAATGTGTATTTGATTGATGATTTTGATGAGACAAACATGAATTTGAATGCATTATTATTGAAAGAAATATTGGTTTATTGCATTTGTATCGCTAGTTAATGCTCTACCCGTTTTGAATTGCTTTGTGATTATATGGCCTTAGTCATTCTAAATTGTTTCATGCACTATGACCTATTCAATGATCCCGGAATAGGGAAGATTAGTGTGGTGTTTGCTTTGAATTGGAATCTCGGTATGGGTTTACCGGGGTTCATTGTTGATCCACTTAATTGAATTGATATGAATCTGGCGCGCACCACGGGTAGTAGTTTAACTAGCGATAGGACCCTTTTGTGCATTGAAAAGTTTTATACATGCAATGTATTTTCTTGGAAATGAGTTTCCTAAACGAAAGGTGAATTAAAGGATTATGTTATTCACTTAATACTTCGTACTCACTCCCCATTTATTACAATTTTTGTAGATAATTGGAGTTATAACAATTGAAAGGCAAAGCAAGCTTGGAGTTGGATCGTGCTTGCAAACGGGAGTAGAGTTGTGCATGTGGTGTAAACATGTCATTAATACTACCACGAATTTAATACTTTTATACCCACCCCTATAGTATATATGTTTTTACATCTTATAACATATAAGAAAATAGTGAGATATAATCTTTCTATTGATTTGAATTATACTTTTCATTGTAAAAGTTTTATAATGATTTGACCCACCTTGGTAATCAATGAAATATGTTTATTAATACAACTTCTTGTGTTTTTATATTTTCTTGAAAAACTTAGTTGTAATGTTTCTTTAAAAGGTTGACAATTTGTTAACTTATGAAATTATCTTTATCTATTAAACTCAGTAAGATAAGATAAATTGAATTGTTCCGCACATCCCGTCCCCGTTATTTGAATAAAAGCTTCCGCTACAGAATTTGTAAATTACCATAAGACATTCGGAAATTATTGTAAAGTTAGTGGGGGCGTGACAGTATATACCAAATATTGATGCTTAATTTGCAATAATTATCAAAGTTAATAGTAATAATTTTAGGCAAATTATGTCTAATAAACGAAAAAAAGAGCATTAAATCTATTTATTTTTTGTTTTGAAATTAGGAGAAATGTACACCCTTTGAACTGTTCTTTTTACCAAAATTACATGGACAAATGTTTGCAAAAAAAATAAAAAAAAAACTATACTATATAAAAATTCATGTAAATATTTTTGTTAATACAAAAACATATTTTTAAATAAAACTTAATGGAATAAGTTTTTCCTTTAAGCTCAAATAAAAGAATTATAATAAAAACTTTATAAGCAAATTAAATTTATTTAATGAAAAAATTTATCAATTCAATAAAAATAATAAACCACACTCATAAGTAGTTATAACTTAATAAATACTATTTACTATATAACTAGTACCATTCAAAATACTAATTAATGACATAATTATTTATATGAATTAAACAATTATAAAATTAAACACTAATCAATTGTAAAATTAAAAGGGTACTTTTGACATTATTAAAAAATGTCAAGGGTAAAAAGGGAAAGTGAATGTTTTACACTCATTCCCCTTTTTATATAATAGTGATAGTGAAATACTAATTAATGATATAATTATTTATATGAATTAAACAATTGTAAAATTAAACACTAGTCAATTGTAAAATTGAAAAGGTACTTTTGAGATTAATAAAAAATGTCAAGGGTAAAAGGGGAAAGTGAATGTTTTATACTCATTCCCCCTCTTATATAGTAGTGATTGTTGCTTAGGGAGAGATCGAAAGAACAAAAGAAAAATGTTGTATTTTGAGCTTCTTTTTATCATTAATTTTTTTCCTGTCACTATTTTTGACAGTGCACATTCGCATGCCCAAATGCATGCAACTTCTTTTTCATTATGGCCAAATAAGTATGTCATATCACATTTTGATAGCAACTTATGCTATCAATGTGTTGGCAAAATAAAATTCATATTCTCTTTTATCCTTCGTTTTCTCAATTCTTTTGGCTGCTCAAACACTGTGTTTCTTTTGAATCGGGTTCTACTTCTCAATCTCCATGATTGACATCTATTTTGAATCTTTGATACAATTATTATAATGGAATATAATTTTAGAAAAGAATTTACTAAAATATAACACTCTATAGAAGGGTAATTTTCACTCTAAATCCCATCATTTAAAATTTTACACAATTTTGTTCCCGTCTTTTTTAGCCTATGAGCCCTCAATCTTTCATTTATTACTGCATTACGTCCTCAAACTCACTTTTCATCGCCGACTTTACAAATTTCACCATTAACCCCTATTAAAATTACCAATTTCACCATTAACCCCTATTAAAATCACCATTATACTTTTGATTCTTTAGAAGGTAAATTTCACTCTAGATACCAACATTTAAACCTTTATACAATTTTTTCCACATCCTTTTTTTAGCCTACGGTGCCACCAATCTTTATTTATTGTGGCTTTACATCCCCACTAACACTTTTCAACCCCGAGTTTGAACTTCTATTAAAATTATCATTATACTATTGATTCTCTGTAAATAATGAAAAAAAATTAAAGAACAATAAGAAATAAGAAAAGGATGGCAAAAAATTCGATCAGCACCAAACCCGACGAATACCTAGTCCAGATGGAAAAATGTTCCTAAACCACGGATTGGCAAGATAGAACGCATTATTAGATCATATTTTTTGATCCGCTACGAATCACATAGTGGATAAAAATCAAGATGGATCCGCCTTGAAGAAAAAACTCATTTTTGATTTACAAGAACTGCACCAAACCCTAATGCCGTAATTTTAACTTATTGTATGTTGTCTCTCTCTATGATCATTAACTTGACGTGCCCCTGACCCGATTCCCCAATTCCGGACTTAGAGCTAATTTTGGGCACCAAAATTTGCGTGACAGCACTAATCAAGCTCAATCCAATGACACGAGAAGAAGTGGCGGAAGTTGCAGGAGAAGTTGAGGATCCCCTTTCCCGCGGCACTCCCTTGTTGCTGGTACTTCTAACAGCGGAAAAAGGCATCATTTTGGTAGCCAGTTTTGATGCCTTTTCCAGTGATTAAGGTTGGACTGTTATGGGTTTGTGGTGGGTGGATTTCTTATATTGTTCTTTAATCTTTTTATTGTCTTATTTATTGTATAATCAACAGTATTATGACAATTTTAATAGGAGTTAAAAAATTAAAAGGTTGGGGACCTTGTATGTCCAAAAAAGACAAGGGACAAAATTGTGTAAAAATGGAAATATTGGTGCCTAGATTGAAAATCGCCCTTTATGGAATTAAAGGGTATGATAGCAATTTTAATAGATATTATAAAAGGTTGTAAACCAAAAATGAGGTTGCGGACGTAAAGCAACAAAAAATGAAAGTTTAAAATTATGTAAAAGTTGATAGGTTGGGGAGCTAGAGCGAAAATTACCCTTTCTGTTTAATCAAAAAGAAATTTTAGAACTTTTAAAAAATAAAAAATAAATCTAAAATTTAAATAGGACAATGAAAAGCTATTTGTAGAAAATAGTCGACAAACAAAAAATTGACCCATGTGATTACATCAAGTTCTAGCCTAAGTTGAAATTATGATAAGGCATGAGGTAGGGTGGTTACCAATTGGATAAAATTACTTGTACATAAAAAGTAAAGTAAAGCTTCATTTAAAAAAGGAAAAAATGCTTAAAGCTTCTCCAATGGGAAATCTATTGTGGATATCTATTAGTATGAGAGAGATAAAGGAGATATTATTTTAATTGAAAGTGAATTTAGGAGAAAAAAAGTAGGAGATGATAAGATATTTAAAAACTAGTCATATACCCGTGCGTTGCACGGGAATAAAAAAAATTAACAAAAAGTCTAAGAAATTTAAGAAAGACATACAAAATTTCAATCTTCGTACACCGACAGCAATATAGGACACCCAAAAATAGCATAATCTTAAAAGATAAGTAGCCCATGAGAAACAATAATATTGCTTGTGAAAAAACCTTTAAAATAGATACATGGAAATATAAATGATTCAAAAATACACTCAACCTTTACAAATACATCTTCAACATTGCAAAGTAAACATATAAAGATTGTAGATCAACTTAGGATATGCCATAATAAGTAACAGACAAAATAGACTTGTCCTGAAAAATCAAATTGTAGGACAAATTAGTACCAATAATAATCACGCACATGATAAAATAACAAATAAATATGTGCATAAATTCCCTAGAAGCATTAAGATACCGGAGGGGGGGGGACATGTACATTACCGATTAAGTTGACCAAAAACAACATTCTAATATTTACCCATGAAAACCAAAATTAAAAAAAAAAAAAATGCATAGCTGAAAATTACTATATGATTCTCTCCCCACAGTGCATCCCAAACAAAAGCAAATTAACTGAAATTAAAAGAACAAATTGCAATGAACTAATAATAAAAATAGGTAAAAAAGCACAGCAGTGTAATAAAAATCTTAAAGAATAGTCCTGATTGAAGTGAACAAAACTAATTAAAGGCTCTGAAAACTTCCTTGTACACCACATTAACAGTAGGGTTTACTGAATGTCTCTCACTGTCACAAATCAAAATTTTGAACCATTAGATTATTGTAAGGTATATAGTTAGCAGAAGGGACATATCAATCATAAGTAAAAGAACAAAGTTAACAAATTGTTAAGATTGTCAATCATGATAATAATTCTATTGCGTTGGAATGAGATAATTTTCATTCTCTTGACCTGTAGATTATTTATACAAAAAAAATAATCCCTACCAAACTAAACTAATACAAACGTATTCTACAAAGAAAATAACCTTTGCCAAACTAAACCAATACAAAAGTTGCTACCAAGTATTACAGTAATAATGGGAAGAATCGTGATTCATTATAATCAGGAATTAATCAAGAGTGAAGAACCATGAATCAAGAGTTAAGATTAATCATAAATCATAATTACCTTCAATGTACCCAAAAAAAAAAAATCTACTAAATTTTACTCATTGAAAACTGTAGGGACGTGGGTTGTGCCCATATAGATGATGTGGCCATTTTTTAAACATTAATACTACAAAAATGCAAATGAAACAAAAAGTAATAAACTTCACTATTATTATGCATTCATATAAAAAGAGAACAAAAACTAACCCAGGAAAAAAAAATAGACAGAAGGAGAATAATACCACTTGATCCATAAGAATCATTTCAAGGAACCATGGTTGTCGATCACCTTGAGGGGCCGGCGCTATCCACTTTCTCAACGCATGCACTCCATCTCGAGATCGACATTCCTTGATAGTACTTGAACTAAAGCCATGGAACAAAATAAAGAAGTGAAAAACTGGAGACCTATTGAAGAACTGCAGAGAACTTGAAAGAGCAAAAGTAGAAGAAATAAACCACGGAACCTGATCAAACTTTATAGGTACCCCAGCAAGTAAAGAAATCAGAAATTTAGGGATTCTGAAAATAAAGAAGCATTCGTTAGATACAATTTTGAACCGATAACTTGAACCCAGCCAATTTCCAAAATCATAAAACAATACGAAAATCAATTAGGGATAATCCGCAATTAAAGAATTCTGAAGTTAGCATTCCTCAGATACAATTATGGACCGGACCCTTAAACCGATCCAAATTCATGATTAGAAAACAAATCAAAATCAATTATGGCTTATCGGGTTAAGAAATTAAATGAAATTATCGGAAATCTACCCTTCAAAATCCATATCAAAATCGACCTTTACAGATAAAAAGTCCAAAAACAATTGGATTAATCAGCCGAAAATCAAGGAACCATTAATCAACTTGAGTTGCTGGAGAATTGAAAAGCCTAAGAAATGCAAATGAAACAAAAAGCAATAAACTTCACTACAAATAAACAGATTGAAACAAATTGATTAAATCTTTGTAAGACAAAAAGGATAAGCAGAAAAAAAGGGATTCACAAGGCCGAAAATAAACAGAGGAAGAAATATCAATGAAAATATCTACTTCACGACAATCACGAACTACTCCCAACTATTCCTGCAAATAATAGTATTCAAAGGAAAAATGAATTGGGGAAAATTACCTAATGGAATCACGGCCCAAAAGATGAAGGAAGGTTCGTGTCACTGCGATTTTGGGGAAGATCGAAAAATTCTGGGATTGGAGAAAAGGACTTGGAGAAGAGCTAGAAAGCAGACGTTTTTTTTGCCTGCGAGGAGAATACCCAAAATACCCAAATAAAACCCTGACCTTTACTAATTAACCCTTGAATTGTTAGGGAAATTACAAAATTACCTATGTCTTATGAGGCTAGACAAAAGGCGGGAAAATAGTACAAGAGACTTAAATCTCTTAATTATATATAAATAGATAATGATAAAATAGCAGTTAAAAATGTGAAGGAGGATGTCTAGAGGTACACATTGTTAGGAAATAGTAATGAAAAGTGATAAAAAGTGGCCAGATAGAAAAGTGACTAAAAAAGAGAAAAATAAAAGAAAAATAAAATGAAATTGTGGGATCCACATGAATTTTTCTTTCTTTCTCTTTTCAACTTAAACATTGTCTACAATTTTTGCATTAAAGACACTTTACTTATGTGATCTCTATGATTATTATTCACTTAAAATTTATGTGACGTGTAGAAAAGAAAGATAATATCAAATTTTTTTATTTTGATTATTTTATATTTAACTTTATGCTAGACTTTTTAAAATTTCATGGGACGCGATTGCCTTTTGCCAGTATCTCCAAATCGCCAATTCTAATTTAGATTATAGATGATACGGAGGGGAAGGATAGAAAGAAGATTTTGACACAAGAGATATATAGGATATGATTATTTTACTTGAAGAAAACAATGTCAGAAAAAAGAGCAAAAAAGTGAAATGTAGGAGAAATAGAAAAATATATAAAATATGAAACTAATACAATTCTTATGTCATATGTTTTTATCTCATCATTTGGATATCATCTATGAATCGTGCATTGGAGATGCTCATACTTAGATTTAGGCTTGCCCGCCGGTCGGGTTAGTTAGGGGAATAGTCCCTTTTCAATTTTTTCAATTGGGTTCGTCAAGTTTCAGGATCATTAACCGGTTTTAACGGGTTGACTTTCAAACTTTTCCAGTGTACTGTCTAGAGGCGCTGAACCAGCCGATTAAGCGATTCCAGTCGGTTTCAACCGAGAAATGCAGATGTACTGGACGATTGGATCCCCTTCCCTTCCCCTGCCATTTGCCCTGGCCTTTTTTGAGTGATGCTATATGTGCACATTAGTATATAAATAAAACAAAAGATAGAAAATAAAATTATAAAATTATAAAATTTTATCTATGTATTCTCTCATTCTTTAATTGTAAAAAAAAAAATAATAATAATAACAAAACAAAAGAATTCAACGCGACTGATCTCACAGACACTTCCCTCCTCTTTTCCCTCATCTCCATTTATTAGATCCCCTTTTCTCTTTCTTTCCGATCTGGTAAATTTATGCACTTATTTCTTTGAAAATCTTCATTTTAATTTAATAAAATTTTGAAAATTTTGATCCTCTTCATCCTTCATTCCTCAAAATATCTGAAATCGATAAAATAAATAGGAGTACGTTTTGTTAGGGTTTATTTTCTCTTCCTAGCCGAAGGAAATTCAGATAAAATCAAATGGCCGCTCCACCCGCCAGAGCTCGAGCCGATTACGATTATCTTATCAAGCTTCTCTTGATCGGAGATAGCGGTACGTGTTTTATGGTCGCACATTTGTATTTATTTTGTACATCTATTATTTTTTGCATATTATTTGAATTACCTGGACAAACTTTTGTATTTGTTATTGTGTCAGCTGCATTTGATTCAGAATATTCTTATTATTGCCAGCCGGGGCGTGGTTTTCGTATTTCTTTGTTTGGGGAAGTATTTAAGATCTCTCGATTTATATTATTAATGGTAGGAAAATGTTTTACATGATATTATGGTATAAACTGTTTTTGGCTATCTAGATGACAATTCTTTTGACTACCGGTGAAAGATATGTTAGATTATCTTACTGGGTTATTGTTTATATTTTTAATGTTTTCTGGGGCATAGGTGTATCTATCAATCTTTATACATGGTAATTGTGAGCTCTGCACCAACCTTTATCAGTTTAATTAACGACTCTAGTTGTTCAGTCTGTAGTCTTGGTATTCAAAAGGTGGTAAGTCTTACAGGATAAAATTTTAACTTGAGGGAAGGAAACATCTTTGGAAAACTAAATGTTCCTCAGAATAAGTTAACGATGCTCCAATTGAAGTGTGGCACGGAAAGTTTCAGTAAAGGCTTTCTATCTAGGGAATGATTGATCTTCATCTGTTTTAAGGGCTCCTTCGAAGATGCATTGTAAATGGCTAAACGAGTCTTCTAGAGCGTTTGTACTAAGGTATTAATAGCAATGATGGTTGGGGCTGACTGATCTAGTTCATGCTGTTTCAGGAAAATTGGTTGTCTATTATCTCTGCTTGAACGATAGATAGTATTGATCTTTTAGCAAAATCAATATGGTTTTGCAAGGATTATTGTCAACTGGAACTGTTTTATGGAATATGTTTTTGGCTGACTTTAGAACCTTTTGATGTGTTGCATAACAGCGTACTCTGATGAGTTCCCTTTTGTTTGGGCTTTCTGGCAAATTATTTAGTTTTTTCTGTTTGAAATTGTAGTGTAACTAGATTGGATTGAAGGTCATTTTTTAATGATTGCTTCTCTCAGGTGTGGGTAAGAGTTGCCTTCTTTTACGTTTCTCTGATGGCTCTTTCACCACCAGTTTCATTACTACTATTGGGTAGGTCCCTTTCAAATAAAAGGCGGCTCACTTTGGTTTGCGGTTAACATTCTTCTTCCTGCTGTTGTTTAATTAAGTTTTTTCATGCAGCATTGATTTCAAGATAAGGACCATAGAGCTTGATGGAAAAAGAATCAAACTGCAAATCTGGGATACTGCTGGACAAGAGAGATTCCGAACCATCACAACTGGTAAGCCATGACCAATGCACGAATCTGCTCTCTTCCCCCTAGCCCTTGCATTTCAGTTTCACCATGTTTTTCTTTGAAATATGAGAATTATCAAGGCCTTAGAAACGCTAAGGGTATTTGGATAACTAAAAAGAAAGTAGAGACAAGAATTATTAAGAGACTTATTACTTAAGGAATCAGCTGCTATTAATTGATGGGATATATGGTCAAGGTGTGGAAAAGGCACTCAGCTCCTCTTTTGACTACCCAATTTTGCCAAGTTGTAGATGCCAAAAGGCGTTGGCCTTTTTTTCTTTTTTTCAAATAATTTTCCCTCCCCCTTTTAAAAGTTTATTTTTCAAAATCTTTCTTATACTTGTTTATCAGGCTAATGGCTAGTGTGGATTTAGACAGTTTTTGGTGCCGCTTTTCACCAGTCTGTATTTCTAAGTTGAACCCATTTGCTTTAAGTTTAGATGGCGCTCATCATCGTTTCAATTTTTAACTTCTACTAATAAGTTGGTAGGAAGTCTAAAAGTCATCAGTAAATTAGTAATCAACCATAGTTGAGAAAGTTATGATTTTGAGCTTTTAAGTAAATCATGTAAAATAATTATGTGATTGTGATATTAATAGCTCTCCTTGTTGAGAACTTGAAAAATATGGACGAAGACTTTGTAAAACTATTAAGTAGAAATTGTCTAGTTGGAAACTTGAAAATCTAGTTGTGGGCTCCGAAGCTCAGACTTGCCATTTCTGGCAAAGCACCAGTGTCGACACAACACGAAGTGGATACCGACACGGATATTGGGGGTTGGATCCTTCATTTTTCTTCGGACACGAAAGCCATAGCCAAGAATGAAAGAAGAGAATGAAGGAGCAGCCTATAACACTGGAGGAGAAAAAGGACCTCTAGGGCACGGAAAATAAGCAAGAAACCATCTGCTGAGAAGAACATGTGCTAGGGCATGAAGAAGATGAAAAAAAAATCATCGATTTTGAAACCATCTGAACTGTTGGCTATGGCATGAAGAAATAAGACGATCATGAAGCCCTAATTCATATATCAAGTGGGTCATACATACTAAGTCACATATGAACTTTTGGGCCACACTAAATAAAATTAAGTGCCTGTTTGGTAACTCATTTTAATGAAAAATAATGAGAAATAAGAGAGAGAATGAGTGGGGTTGAACGACGGAGATTTTGCAGTAGATGCAGGTCTTATAAAATATGTGAATGTAATTGGTTTGACCTTTTTTTTTTTTTAAAGTAGAAGTTGTTTACAAACAATTTTAAATAAGAGGCTCATTTTTTCCAACTTAACAAACAATAATAAATTTTAAAAGTCCACAATTTTTATTCTTCATCAAAACAAAAGTAACTTTTATAATAACTTTTTAAAGTAAATCTTTATTCATTAGCGGTGTTCAAGTGTCCGTGTCCGAAGTGTGGACCCTTCTTACCCTTTTTACCGTATCCCGTAGCGGTATCCTTGACTTTAAGAAAATAAAGGATCTGACCCTCAAATCCATACCCACATATGACACCCGCACCCGAGTCTAAGTTACATAGGTTGTGGGAGTAATTAAGTGATTATAGTATTTTATGACTTTAGTTGTTTAGAATGCACTTGATTGTCTCAAGATAGTTAAAACAATACTAAAAATAAGAAAAACCTTGTTACGCCTTGTCTTCACATAGGCACCTGGTTTTTAAGGCTTGGCCTCAACGGCTTTCATGCCTTGCGCCACGTAGAAATGCCTTTTTTAAGTATCATGATAATTCAAAAGAACTTCATAGTTATTCTTGCGATTCACTTAAATAGTTGTCTATGATACACAGACACCTCCGCGGGCTATATGTTTGTGTCTAACACCGACACTCTTTGGACACTTTGTGGTGTGGATTGATAAGCCATGTGTAGGGATTTTATTTTTTATACATATTTTTAAATATCTAAATACTCTAGAGATATTTTAAAGGCATTCCTTAGGCTAAGTATTCTAACATTCTTATTGTATCCTATATGAAGAAGTACTAAAATGAAAATCTTAATATATAATTTTGACATTTTAAAGTATTTAAATCAACGTGTCCATGTCCTACATTTTTTAAAAATCACATGTCGGACGTGTCCGACACATGTCCGTGTCCGTGTCTGTGCAACATAGATAGTTGTTGCCTTCAGTTTGAAGCATGGTGCTATCCTACTTTTCTCTGCTTTCTAAGTTTTTATCGCAACTAGACAGTGGATGATTGTTCAAAATCTTTGCCCTAAATGCATTGTTGGTCGCAACTGAACCCCATGGGAAGTGGAGCCAGAGGTTATATTCATTTGGCTTTTTAATGATGAGATCAAAACATTTGATCATGCTTCGTATTAATTGTTTTTGGAATGGCTAACAATGTTTGCATCTTGTCCTTGTTAACAATCATTTTTTATGATTATATTTGCACATATTATGAGAAATTATTAGCTAATGGAGAAGCACATGATTTTGGGATTTTCACGACGCTCTTCCGATCTGGAAGACGCAAATGTAATTTTTATTATGTTGTAGTTGTGAAAAGTATGATACTTTTCCATTCCGATTATTGTGATAGCGGAACATACATGATATATACAGAGAGGCATCTTCCATCTTCGTTTCGTTTAAGAAAAAAAATAATAAAAGGAATGAGTGAGCCCCAAGTAAGCCAGCCAGGCAAGAAGCATTACTAATCACTATTGTTCAACTTTTTGCAATCCCTGCATGAAACATAAACTGAAGAAAGATATTGGAAGAAAGGGCAAGTTTTTCCCCTTAGATATTAACCATGTCACCGAAATTGAAGCCTGAACCATACCCATTTTTTCTTTGTATTCCATGCGCTTTAAGATAAATCTGATGCTAAGAAAATCCTATAGCTGGCATCAAAGGTACATAATTGAATTAACTTGTCCTTTTCCATGACATTTAAGAGCTACATTCACATGCAAATGTAAATGCACGGCTTTTCATGACACTTAAGAGCTATACTCGTGTGATGTGCATTAGAAAGAGGAACATGGACGTCCTTTCCAAAGTTTCATCCCTTCTTCATAATTATTTCTATTTCAAAATAAAATTTGCTCAAACCAATTACGTCAACTTATTTTGTGGGACCTGCTTGTATTACACAAATCTCCACCACTCATTCTCAAAAAATCTATTTTTATTTTGAAATAGAAATCATTTGCTAACAGGGGCCTGTATGTTTATAAAAAGGTATGTGCAATTTTGTAGTTGCACTGTCGTTTTTTCTTTTTCTGAAATGACCTTTAAGTAAATATTTATTTTGCAGCATACTACCGTGGAGCAATGGGAATATTGCTGGTGTATGATGTAACTGATGAGTCTTCTTTTAACAGTAAGTAGTTACTATTATCATCCCTCTTTATTGG
>CAVNYN010265294.1:0-27081 GCA_963692815.1 Nyctanthes arbor-tristis | reverse complement strand
GATTACGCTATTTGTATATCGATAGAACTTGCGCACTATGTTCAACATTTTTTCTCCTCATGTGAATGAGCTCAGTTCGTTATTTCGCAACAAATTAGATTTTGGTTGAATATCACGATTAATGTCCACCATTACAGGTGCTTTGCAGTTGATAGGGAAGGAAGCTCGAGCTACATCTTGACAAAGCAAGGCAAAGAGAGTAGTAGCTAGACGGCAAAATTTGAAATGCATGTAACAAGCAGATTTTTGGAGATTTCGGGCCCGAAGTTGTTCATAGGATCAAAACACATGTGTACCTTCATATTTTGGTCCATTATAATCAAAGTCTCTGCCGATGATCTGTAATATTTTATTTGATATTATGTTGTCATTTTGTGATGCTATCTTTGGTGTGCCCAAAGTATTAGTATAGTTTTTTAATTGATATATTTCACATGCATTTACTGATTGAAAAAAAAAACATTTACGTATTAAGTAGCACATGCATGGGATAAATCTACACATAACAATCCCAAAACACACTAGTAAGCAAACGTTAGCTGTGAAAAACGAATGAACACATAAGCAAACATCCCAAAAAGTGTGATCTTGCTGACAATGTGTATCAGAAAGAGCTGAAAGAAATGGAGGGTAAGCCAAGGAAAGAATATATCGGATCATTAAGAAAGTGATTAGCTTATACATTTTTTCACTTAGAATACAATTTAATTAAATCATGAACGTCTGGAGAATCAATATCAAATCTTGGTTTCTGTAAAATAAGCATAGAGTAAATTATCACTTTTTGCTACATCAAAACCCGTAATAGAAAATCAAAAGAAGCAACCTAATTAAAACCTTTAAGCGTAACATATAACTGAGAAAACTCACTTGCTTCTCCTAATTTTTGGTTGTGTATTCATAAAATATTCTCCCGTTTTCTCATTTTATACGTTGTCCACTTTACTTTTTCATGGAGATAAAAAAAGGTTTTTGGAAAAGAAAATTTTACAAATGATATGTCCAATATACCATTGTTCGCTGAGTCAAGTAGGTCAAGCTGAGTCATGTCACCCTACGCTACTCTGAAAAAACCGATAATAGAAGGCTAATGAAAATAATAGTTATTACCGCTAGACATATTCAATAAGGCTCTTTTGCTTAAAAAAAAAAAAGGTTCTTAAAATTAGAAACAAGACTATATATTTGAGACAAACAAAAGAGGAAAAGTGAATCAAATATTGGGATGGAGGGAGTGAAACAAATAATTGGGATTTCCAAATCAAGATGGTTGATAGTTGAGAAGCAATGGCTACCGTGGTGGCTTTCAAAAAACTTTTCCACAACAGTGGTAGACTTTGTTATTATTGAACTCAGTATACGTGACAACTTCAATCTCACATTACTTAGATAAAGAAAAAAAGACATCTTTAGAAGCTAAAAAACTCACTCCATCTGATATAAGGTCTTTTGGGTGAGAATTCAAGAGCAAAACTGTGCGAGCTTGGCATAAAGTGGACAATATCATATCAAAGTGAAATAGATCATTACAGATGGTATCAAAGTAGAGCCCAACCGGAAGTGTGGCCAATGAGTATGGTTGGCCCCCTAGGTAGTGTGGTCAACGAGGTTGGACCCCCCTAAGTAGGGTGATTGTGACAGTTTCAATCCTATATCGCTCGCTTGGGTAAAGAAAATGTGACCTCTTTGTAAGTTAAGAAACTCAATACATCTGATAAGAGACCTTTGGGTGAGAATCTTAAAGCAAAACCATGTGAGCTTGGTGCAAAACGGACAATGCCATGTTAAAGCGGAGCGAGTCATTACAAATATTATTAGAGTAGTGCCCAACCGAAAGTGTGGACAACGAGGACATTGGGCCCTCTTAGTGGGTGATTATGATAGCCTCAATCCTATATTGCACACTTGGGTAAAGAAAAAGATACCTCTTTATAAGCTAAGAAATTCACTTCATCTGACATGAGGCATTTTTGGCGAGAATCTAAGAGTAAAACCGTGCGAATTTGGTCCAAAGCGGACAATATCATGTTAAAGTAGAGCATGTCATTACAAATAATATTAGAGAAGAGCCTAACCGAAAGTGTGGCCAATGAAGACGTTGCCCCCCTTTGGTGGGGTGATTGTGACAGCCTTAATCCCTCATTGCTTGGATAACCCATTTGACATGAGACTTTTTTTGTGAGAACCCAAGAGGCAAACTGTGCGGGTTTGGTCGAAAGCGGATAATATCATGTCAAAGTAGAGCGAGTCGTAACAATATAAAAATACACTTATAAAATAAAATCGACAACTGAAACAAAGCATAATATAAAATAAGGAAAAATAAAATAATTTAAAACCATGGTCAACATTAAAGATCTCATTAGTGCAAAAAAAAAAAAAATGAAAAAAGAATTGTGTGTCCTAATATTTGAAATATTATATATATACAATAAAAATATGAACAACTGGAACAATTTTCTGAAACATTGCTTAATATAAAATAAGGAAGAAATAACATAATATAAATTTAAAACAATGGTCAACTTAACTTGTAAAGCACATTGCATAGGCCGAGATCGGAAGAATCTTGTCTTCACTTGTCTCGGAAAACCAGAGCGCTTTTATTGGAGGCCGTCATATAACAGATACTGCAATACTGGCTTTTGAGAGCATCCACTCGCTACTTAAGAAGAACAATGGGACTAGAGGCTTCTTTGGCTCTCAAATTGGACCTCAGTAAGGCCTATGACGGAGTTGAATGGCCATTTTTGTTGGAAGTTATGGAAAGAATGGGATTTTCAGACAAGTGGGTACAATTGGTGTCTAATTGCATAACGTCATCCAGCTTCTCTTTGCTTATCAATGGGAAGGTAATGAATCGGGTCAAAACATCTAGGGGACTACGGCAAGGTTGTCCCCTCTCTCCATATTTATTCTTGCTCACAGCAGAGACATTTTCTGGGCTACTTACGAAGGCTGAACATGAGGGCAGAATCATGGATTTCAGATGTTCTCGTTATTGCCCTCGCATAAGTCATCTTTTGTTTGCTGACGATTCTCTGGTCTTCCTTCGTACAAACAGGGTTGATCCTACTAATTTCTTGTCTATCTTAAGTGTTTATGAGTTGGGTTCTGGTCAGAAAATTAATTTAGACAAGTCCTTGGTTGATTTTAGTCCGAATGTCTTAGTGGAGGATAAGTCTTTCATTTCCTTGTTGCTGAATGTGAGAAAGATTGGTTTGAGTGATAAATATTTAGGCTTTCCTATATCTATTGGGAGGAAGAAAAAACATGTTTTTGCTGATTTGCTCGATAAGTTACGGAAACATGTTAGAGAATGGAAGCGAAACCTTCTTTCGACAGGAGGAAGTGAGGAACTTATCAAGGCTATCCTCCAAGCTTTGCCGGCTTACCATATGAACATCTTTCATATCCTAGAGTCAGTGCTACATCAAATACAAGGCTTTATCTCTCGGTTTTGGTGGGGTGGTGATGACAAGAGCGGGAAGATTCATTGGACATCACGGCAAACTCTCTACGTGGCTAAATCAGGTGGCGGGCTCGGCATCAGAGACGGCAAATTTCAATAGAGTAATGCTATCCAAATCTGCATGGCGACTTTACCATGATAGCAGCTCATTGGTTGCAAAAGTTCTGAAAGGTAAATACTATCACTCAGGAGATTTTCAGGCTGCTACGTGCAGACAGGGGGATTCATTTCTGTGGAGGAGCATTATATGGGGGAAAAGAGTGATTAAGCTAGGGGCTAGATGGCGGATATGGGCCGGGAATACTGTCAAAATTTTTGAAGATCCTTGGATACCACGCCATTATCCTTTTCAGCCTATTACCTCACAGGTCGAGGGGGTTCAACGAATGGCCGATTTGCTTATGGTTTCAGAGGGCTGGGATGTTCCAAAGATCACGTCCATGTTTTGGCCACTGGATTGTGAGGCAATCTTAGCTCTTCAAGAGGCAGCGAAGGGTAGGAGGGATATGCTCATTTGGCATTTCAACAGGGATGGAATTTACACAGCGAAGAGTGGGTATTGGTGCTTGCAAAATCAGAAAGTTGTTGACTGTGGATCTTCGACCAGCAGTGCTACACAGTGGAATAGCTTGTGGCACCTTAGTTTTCAAAAATTATATTGAAAACCGCAACGGTTTTTTCTATCCATAGTGGGAAGTTTCTACAAACACCATAGTTACAATTTTTATCTTTTTCTCCCATACTCGTTTGTTGAATTTGGGAAGGGAAAAAAAATTAACTTTTGTTGAATTCGGAAAGGGCAAAAAAAAAAAAAAAAAAAAAAAAAGTAAAAAGCACATATATCAGAATTAACCTGAAAACTCTAACCCAACCTGGCCCCGCCCCCGCCCCCGCCCCCGCCCCGTTCCAAATGGGGCGGGTATGGGGCACGAGCATGTGCCCCAAATTGCTAACAAGGCGGGGATGGGTTTTGGCCGACCCGCCCTGAAACCTGATATATCTCAACATTTAATGCTGTGCAGTCACATAATAGTTTGAGCTCCGTAAAAAGTGAGGTGATGTTTTCTTATAAAACCACTAGCATATAGCGTTTGTGAAGATTTGAACCCCCATACACCAACTGCTACTAACCATCAAACACCAAACTTTCATCGCTTGGGCCAACATATTACATGTTAACTTACTTACACTATATTCTAATAACTTAAAATTTGAAGCTAAATCACTCAAATATATATATATATATATATATATATTAAAATAGCAGCTATCAGACCCTAAGTGCCCATTCCCTCTCCCGAGTGCAGGTTTGTTTTTAAAAAAAAAATTAAAAGGAAGAAAGAAAAAAATCGGGGTAGTTAACGGGGATTTCCCCCGCCCCACCCCGACTCAAACTGGATCGGGGATGGGAAGGGGGGGGGGTTAATTTAAATGGGGGGGGGGCGGGGAACCCAAACCCGACCCCAACTTGCCCCGGTACCATCCCTAGTAAAAAGAGATTCAGAATCTGATGCTAGACTGGAGAAGCACATTTGATGATTTCAATTTACTTGTGCTTTTATTAATATACTATTTATACCCCGTACACGGTATAAATTATAAAATAAATGAAACTATCTAAAATATGTACAGTGAAAATTTAACAGTCAAAACTTGGTTAAAGACCAAATATAATGCGTGTAAGTCTCACTTGCTTTGCTCCTTTAAATAATAGTCTTAACTTAAGACAAAAGTGGGAGGGGTAGGCTCCAAAGATACATATCAACAATTTAGTTGTTTAAGAGTTGTAACTCATGGTAAATTTAATTTTTGTTGTCTGTGGTATTATATTGTTTCAGTCCTTCCAGACCAAGTTAGGTTATCTCAATACGTTAGACTCTAACATGATCAAGGGCAATGTATCTTTTATTTTATAATAACTAAATCAGACAAACTTGTCTTGAGATTCTAAAATGGTTAGATGTATCGTAACTATTATTTAATAACCAGATCAAACAAACAAACAGTTTGAGCGAGATATGTTGATGAAGAAGTTGTGTGTCATCATCAATCTAAGCACTTTTAAATGTGACTATTCATTTCAGGAAACATTTTGTAATAAAACGAATTCAAATTTGTTTTGATAGCCATGTACCAATAGTTATGACTTGTACATTAAAGAAATAGACCACTAATCCCCGTTATAGCATTCATTTGAAGAGGAAACTCTTTGTGACAGTAATAAAGCTATAAAGTTTTATTTGAGTTGGAGAAAATCAAATGGTAAAAATAATGTTTATTTCAATCAAAATAAACTTTTCATGTCGAGCTTCAATTTCAATTTAAATATTATCTTTACATTGAATAAAATAATATGAACACATGTTACAAATTAAAAAAACTAACTTTAGGTATTAAATTTTATTTTTCTTTTTAAAATTATGGCATTTCGGGAGAAAAAGGGCAAAAAACATAATTCTCCCACAACATTGTTTTGGCAGCCCGACAGCGAATGTCTCCATGTGGCTCTACCACGCTTTGCGTTACCCATATCCAACTCGTTGACTGCCCACTATTATGTACATTGACAATTAAAGCATTTAAAATAGAATTATTTAAAAAAATTATTTCTTTTAAAAATAGAATGTGGTTAAATCATTTACGTCTAAATATTTGAACCCCACTTGTATTGGACAAATCTAAACCACTTATTCACACAACATATGACCTATATATACACACACATATACACACACTTAAAAGAAGGATAGTCTCTATTTCACTTTTGCCCGCATAAACCACTTGCTAAATCGGGACTAATCTTCGCCATTGTTTTAATATACTGATCTTGGCCATTGATTTCTATTTTACTTTTTAATTTATTTCTCTTTTTAATTTATCACCAATTTATATATTCCCTTTTTATCTTTCATTTCCCTTTTTTTCATTTTCTCTTTTTATATTATTATTATATTTTTAATTTTTAATTCCAATCATCAAATTAGATTTCATTTTATTTAAAAATATCTCTCTTTCTTTATCCATATTTTCCTTCTTTCCTCTAATAAAACTCATTTTATAATTTTCTCAAATTTCTCTCAATCTACATTTAAAATTTCCACTATTTACCTTCAGCAATTTTATTTTCAATTGATTTTTTTAATTTTATATTTCAATTTATCACACATTGTTAGATAACTTCTGGATAGGTTATAATATTCACCTATGTTTAGAGCATCAGACATATCATCGAATCGAAAAAACTAACAATTCAAAGTCATTGGATCGATTTTAATTAAATAATTGAAAACAAAATTAATTTTTATCTAAAATAATGTTAAAATTTTATTCTTTTTTAAGAACCATAAAAAATTTGACTTTAGGTATAGAAAAGTAATCCTACATTGGTTATTTAGTGAAATGAATTAAGGATGTACCCCTATATTAAGCAAGTTGGAGATGAATTCATAATATGACCTTAACTTATGAGTCTTTAGTTTTCAAAAAGTTTAACATTTTAATGGATTATTAATGAAAAAAATTTATTATAAACTGTTGAACTGTGTTCGTTTTTATCTCACATAGCGAGATTGTTTTCTGAATTAATTTTGATTTTTGTGAATGTTCAGAAAATCAAACCGGCATTGAAATGGAAAAATTAACGGTTCAAAGTTATGAGACTGATTTTAATAAAATAATTAAAATATATTAATTTTTATCTAAAATAATGTGAAAAAAGGACATTTAATTTTATAATTTTTTTATCTTCTTCATTTAAAAAGGTTGAAACTTTATTATTTTTTTAAGAGAAACTGAAAATGTAATTTTGGGAATAAAAAGGGAATCCCACATTTGTTATTGAGTAAAAAAAATTGAGGATATATATATATAGTAAGCTATTTGACCAAGGGTTATACATAATAGAACCTTAGCTTATGAGCCTTAAGTTTCAAAAAAGTTCAAAATTTTAATTGATTACTATTAATAAAAAGTTTATTGTAAACTGTATCCGTCTTTATCTCACACCATGAGATTGTTTTCCAGATTGATTTCAGTATTCACAAAATATTCAAAAAATCATACTGGTCATCGAACTGGAAATGCTAAAGGTTCAGGGTCATCAGACCGATTTTAATTAAATAATTAAAATAAATTAATTTTTAGCTAATTTAATGTGACAAAAAGAACCTTCGGTTCTATAATTTTTTTATCTTCATAATTAAAAAAATATTGAAATTTTATTCCTTTTCTAAGAGCAATTGAAAATATGACTTTGGATATAGAAAAAGAATCCCACATCTGTTATTTAGTAAAAAGAACTGAATATATATGTCAATATTAAACTACTTATATAAGAGTTATGCTATGAATGTATAATGAGCCGGCTGACTCGAGCGGCCCTTGGCCCGGCTTGCAAAAAGCCAGAGTCAAGGCCGGAGTCGAGCCTCAAATTCAGGGGCAAGTTCAAGCCAGGCCGGCCCTAGTGGCTGCTCGGGCCAAAACGGGCTGACCAGTAATTACGGGCCGTCAACGGCCTGTGTCAAAGTTAGGTAGGAAAAAAGGGAAAAACTAAACTAAGGTAGGAAAAAATTAAAAAAAAAGTCCAGCTGGCTAAGCCAGCCCGACTCAGCTTGTTAAAGGCCTGAGTTAAAGCTCGGGTCGAGCCTCAATTTCTCGAGCTTGTCGAGCCTGGCTTTGGCTCGGGCTTTTTAGGCTCGGGCCCGAGCCAAGCTCGAGCCTAAATCTAGGCGAGCCAAGCCTAGTGTTGACATGGCTAAGTTATGTATAATGGTGCCTTATCTTATGAGCCTTAAGCTTTCAAAAAACCCAAAATTTGAATGGATAACTATTGAGAAAAAGTTTATTGTGACTGTATCCGTCTTTATCTCACACTGTTAGATTGTTTTCAGATTGATTCCAATATTCGTTAATGTTCAAAAAATCTGATAGGCAAAGCTAATGGTTCAAAGTCATTGGACTAATTTTAATTAGATAATTGAAATAAATTAATTTTTACCAAAAATAATTTGAAAAAAGAATGTTTGATTTTATAAATTTTTTATGTTTACCGTTTAAAAAAAATGTTGAAATTTTATTCTTTTTTTTAATAGCAACGTAAAATGTGACTTTGAAAATAGAAAGTGAATCCTTCATTAGTTATTTAATAAAAAATTGAGGATGTATGCCAATATTAAGTTACTTGGAGAAGGGTTATGTATAATAAGACCTTAGTTTATACACCTTACGTTTTCAAAAAATTTAAAATTTTAATGGACTATTATTGGGAAAAAGTTAATTGTGAATCGTATCCATCTTTATTTCACATTGTCGGACTGTTTTCTAGATTGATTTCAGTATTCACAAATGTTCATTAAACCAACCCCTCATCAAATCGAAAATGTTAACAGTTCAAGATCATTGCACTGATTTTAATTAAATAATTGAAATGAATTAATTTTTACCTAAAATAATGTGGAAAAAGAACGTCCAATTTTAAAATTTTGTTTTATCTTTTACCGTTTAAAAATGTCGAAATTTTATTCTTTTTTTTAAGAGTCAATGAAATGTGACTTTGGGAATAGAAAGAGAATCCCACATTAATTTTTCAATGAGAAGAATTGAGAATGTATGCTTATATTAAACTACTTAAAGAAGGATTATGCATAATAAGCCTTAACTTATGAGCCTTGAGCTTCCAAAAAATTTAAAATTTTATTAGATCATTATTGAAAAAAGTTTACTGTGAACCGGTAAGAGTATCCATTTTTTCTCACAATTTCATATTGTTTTCTAGATTGATTCCTGTATTCGTAAATTTTTTTCAATGTTTTCATTAATTTTTTTTTAAAAGACCATTCTTTATCTTTATTAGTGAAAGATATCGTATTATGAATAGCGCCTATATTGTTTTTCTTTATACACATATAAACGACTAAATGTAGCTTAGGGCACAGAAAGAGAATCTGACATTGGTTATTTAGTGAAAAGAATTGATAATATATGCCTATATTAAATTA
Organism: Nyctanthes arbor-tristis; assembly: GCA_963692815.1. Taxonomy (NCBI): domain Eukaryota; kingdom Viridiplantae; phylum Streptophyta; class Magnoliopsida; order Lamiales; family Oleaceae; genus Nyctanthes; species Nyctanthes arbor-tristis. The sequence goes on along the minus strand of CAVNYN010265294.1, from coordinate 17,613 downwards.
TTTTGAGAAGAGTTATGCATAATAGGGTATTAGCTTATAGGTTTTGAGTTTCCAAAAAGTTCAAAATGTAGATCATTATTGAAAAAAAGTTTATTGTGTACCGGCGAATCGTATCCATCTTTATCTCACAACGTCGAATTGTTTTTCAAATTGATTCCCATATTCGTAAATTTTCTTTAATGTTTTCTTTAGTTTTTTAATACCATTTTTATCTTAATTAATGAAAGATATTGTATTACGGGTAGCACCTATATTGTTTTTCTTTACACAAGTAAGCGATCAAATATTATAGTTTAAGGGCCATTGGAAAATGTGACTTTGAGAATAGAAAGCAAATCTTATATTGGTTATTTAGTTAAAAGAATTGAAAATGTATACCTATATTAAGATACTTGAAGAAAAGTTATACATAATAGGGCGGTGGCTTATGGGCCTTAAATTTCTAAAAAGTTTAAAATTTTAATGGATCATTATTAAAAGTTTATTATGGATCATTATTAAAAGTTTATTGTGAACCGGTAAACATCATTCATCTTTATCTCACACCCTTCAATTGTCTGAATTGGTTTAAGTATTAGTAAATTCCTGATTTTTCCAATTGATTCGGTCATGATGTTTTAGTTTTTTTAAATACTGATTAAATTATATTAACATATTAAAGTATTTAGTCTGTAGAAAGTGTATGTTATGAAAAATAGATATTATTAATACATACTAGAATTCTCACATGTGCATTGTACGAGATCTAAAAGTAATAATAACAATAGTAATTTTAGGGAGACATATTTATCTGGTATGAAAAAATAACATGCTTAGCTGTCAACCATGTATTTGATGACCGTGGGCCTTCAGATTCGCCACTTGCATATAAACAACCAATTCACGTTTGTCAACTAACGAATATCGGTTATTTATATCAGATAAATATGTCTACTTAGAATTACTCTAATAACAAATGTGAATAAATTTTTTAAAAAAATTTAATAAATTATTAATACAGCCAGTTAAGTCAAATGTTAGCATTATGAGATATAAATTTTTATAACTATTCCATCATATTTAGATTTATTTATTTATTTGTCGGTAACACTTTTTGCACTAGTTAATTTCTTTTTTTTTTCATTCAGTGCGTATAGGGGGCGGGAGGGGAACTAATATCAGTTATTCATGTCAAATAAATATTTTTCCCTATAATTACTCTAATAATAAATGTCAATGAATTTTTATATAAAAATTTAATATAAATTATTAATATAGCCAGTTGAGTCATATTAATAGTATGAAACATAAGTTTTTATTACCATTCTATTATATTTGAATTTATTTATCAGTAACAATTTTTATACCAGTTAATTCTTTTTTTTTTTTTTGGTACAATCGGAGGGGGAGGGGGAGGGGGCGGGTGGGTTTCAATTTTTATACCAGTTAAACCAATTTTTTAGTGTGCTAAAATACTAATGATTTTTTTTTCATTACATTTCCCTTAATAATAATTTTTAGAATTATTTTATATATGACTACTAATATGTTTTATCCAATATAATATTTAAATTTGGAATAATCTATAATATCATTTAAAGTTGCATAAAATAAGCTGAAAATCTAAAAGTCAAAAGTTTCTTTTGTTCATTTGTACTAATTAATTAACAAATAGAAATTTTTTTTTTGGTATAACCAGCCAAATCGGTATTCTTAATGTAAATTAACTTTTCAATGTTGTCAAAAATGAAAAAAAAAAATCAATTACTATCTCTGCCTAATTATTATTAAGAGGCACAAATTATAAGAGGGCTTTTAGCCTCATCTTAATAGTTCATGAAAAGAAAAATAAAAAGAAAAAAACTATTAAAGGAAAGAATTTTGGGCGGGAAAACACTTACGGTACCTATTATGCCGCGCTCCTCTCTTTACATATAGATAGATATAGATTAATTGATAGATTTAACCTTAAATGTATATTTAATTGAAAGACATATTTGGAATTATGAAATTTAACTGACGATAATATTGTAAAAAATTGTCTCCCCACTTATTCCCTTTGGGCGGTTATATTCAGACCAATCTTTTATTACCCACACTACAACTTAGTTATACCCAACATTCTTCATGTTTTTTAATTTAATTTTTACACTTATTACATTGTTAACTTATCCCTATCATATTTTTATTTTTAGCATTTTATTAATATTATTATGATGACATCTTATATAGAATGATATCTTGATTTTCAAAATTTCATCGCTCGAGTTGCCCAAAATTTTTAAAGAAACGAAAAAAGTGCCATACAACAAATATACAACTACATTTTGTCATATTATTTTAGGTACACAAATAAAAACTTTCAAATATAGCCAATAATTTATTGCCCAACCACTTGACAGTTAGGAAGAAAGAAGGATTTACACGACTCTCCCTACTCTGATGATGATTTGTACAGTTGTATTAAACAATCAGTTTAGGAAATGCTATTGCTGCAACAGTAGTAGTTGTTATTCTTCCGACAATATCTACGATTCCCCAGGATTTGAGCTCGCAACCAAGAACAGAACGGTCCTCAAGCGACTGCAGATTCCACAATGCTAAAGGCAAAATAGAACACGAAACCAGCCTAAGATGTTTTAGATTGTTAAGGGACACCATCCACTGAGAAAACTGATGAAAGGACCAGAGATGTAGGTCATACAGATTTGAAGGAAGTTGAAGATCATTCATTGCATCCATTGTCGGTTCTCCTCTACATTGCAACTGTAGAGATTGCAGGCGACTCTTATTCTCCAGGTGTGCATTACAGCTTCAAGTGTTGGGTTTGTTGCCAAAAATAATTCAACATTGAAAAGGAAAAGGAAAGGGAAAGAAGAAGAATCCTAGGAGGAAAAGGAATACAAATCATAGAAGGATTGTCTTGTCTTCCAAGGAAACGAAGCCTATAAATAGAGATATTTTCATCTTCTATTATACACAAGTGGTACAAGTGAGTTGAGAGAAAAATTGGTGAGTCTAGCACCTTGAGAGTTTTCTTGTAACTCTTTATGGTTTGTTTCAAGGGTAGAAAATTAGGTGTGGTAAAACTCGGGGTGATTTTCTCAGTGTCACTTGGGTCAGGTCAGAGAGTTTTGTGAAGAAAAATAGTAGCCTAGCGACTTGAGATTTCTTGTGTTGTTTGCTGGTTGGGCAAACGGTAGAAATTGATAGATGCGATAAAACTTGTTATATTTTTCTTGTAATACTTGGGGGATGGGTTTTGACTAGTAAAATTCTGTATGGTTGTAGCGACATTAATCATATAGTGGAAAGTTTTGACAGTCCGTTAAATTTATCTTCGTCTTTTATTTTTCTTATCTCAATTAAATTCCTTGAACAACAGTCTTGCGAGCGTAATCGGGGAATTTATATTAATTCCCAATATCAAGAGCATGTAATTCCTCATTTAAACCGCCGATGCATAAACGTCCTTTAAGTTCCTTTAATTTTTCCAAATATTCCCACTTATTACCCGCTCTTCCTCCTACACTGAAATAATTGAGTGTCCTAAGACCTGTTAATTCTCCCAATCCTTGAGGAAATTTAACCGGAGAGAGAACGGGAACTAGAAGGTTTCTCAGATTTTTCAATTTGTGAATTTCCTTAGGCAGCTTTTCAAGTCCGAAGCAGTGTTCAACATTCAACGTTTGCAAATAATACAAATCACACAGTGATCTCGGGAGTTCTCTTATCTGTCCCCTCAATCTGAGACCCCCTCAGGTGAATTAGCTTTCCAATATCCATTGCAAGCTCTTTCAAACTACGATCATCTATACTCAGTACCCTAGCACGTTTTAGATTGCCAAGTACTTCTGGAGGTAGGCTTCTTTCGCAAAGAACACTCCGAAGCTTTTCAACATCGCACAATGAAACGTCATTTGAATCTAGCAGACAAGCCTTCTTAAGGGAAGTATTTGTTCCATCTTGTGTTCTCCCATCAACTCTTTCAAAGATGAAGCATTCATCGTTTGTTAGGAATTGTGCAAAATCATGTACGATATCATGCATTTTGCGCCATCCTATTTTCCCGTCATCCATACGTTCAACATCCTGTAACAAGGACCTCGCTGCTAAATCTTTGAAGTACCTTTGTCCTTCCAACTTCATCTCCTTCGCACTTGACAGAAAGCCTTGTGCCATCCACATCCTTATCAGTTCATCTACAACAATTCTATGATCTTTGGGAAATATAGCACAATATAAGAAGCAACGTTTCCCCGGAGCTCTCAATTCATCGTAGCTCAAATAGAAAACTGGAAAAAGCTCAACTCCCTCCTTCTTCAATTCCCATATCTCGCTATTCAAGACTTCCATCCATTCTCGCACGGTAACTTTATTGCTCAATAGACTTCCAAAATTCACTGCAGCCAACGGGAGGATCTCTTGCACCTTTTGGCTATTTTCTCAGCAATTCTTTCTTGTTCAGTAGGGTGCTCTTTTTCCTCCCCCTTAAAAGCTATCCTGCTCAACAATGACTGGCAAACCGGTAGAGGTAGTATCTCCAGCTGTTCCAAATAAGTAGTATCCATCGTATCACCCACTCTCAAATTCCTTGTTGTCACCAGAACTTTACTCCCATGGGCACCTTCACTAAGAGAACCTTTTAAATTTTTCCACTTCCTCCATCCTCAGACCACACATTATCTAGTACAAGGAGGAACCTTTGCCCCTAAATATGTTCTTTAATACGTCCTAGAAACGCTTGAAGTTCTGGGAAAGGAAACTTGTTCATTATACATGATCAATTATGGAATTGATTAGGAATTTATACATGATGTTTTTACCCAAAGCAAAGATTCTTTGATTTTACCAATTGAAGAGAAGACGATGCTTTTAAAGGATCAAAAGCAGGGGCGCAGTCCATTTAAGACGAGAACTCCCGAGTAGTCCAATTAAACTTGGGCCAGACCATACTGGCCCAAGAAAAAATTTTATACTTATGCAGGCCTAAATTTAAAAAAAAAAAATGGTTTTTGTTATCTCTAGACCAGGAAAGGAAATAAAACTTAAGCCCAAAACAAATAAACAACTCTCCAGCCCAATTACATGCATTGAAACAAAACGTCTCTGCTGCTGCTGCCATTTCGTTTCCAGTTTTTCCTTCGACAATTCCGGGTTGACAACTCCAAGGCACTTTCCGACGTCTTGAACCGGCACCTGGAAGAACAACGGTGAAGGGAAGGTAAGCAAAATAGTCTATTATTTACTTTTTGAATCTCTTTTAAAATTTTAAACTATCAAAGATTTAAGTACTTCTTCAAAATATCTATGAGAATGTTAGTTTTATACTTCTTTTGGTATATTTTTGCTTTGTTTATTGTTGATTCTACAATAGTTGGAGTTTTTATTTCACTTAAAATTGTGTTTTTGTGTTTTTTTATTATTTTATGGTTTATTCAAGATTCTTTATTTATAATGAAATTTGGGGTTTATGATTGAATTAGATTAATTTGGTATTCTATTTACTCCCTAAATTGTGTTGCCTATTTTTTGTTAGCAATTGGCTACTAGAAGTCTAGATTATATTGTTGTTAATGCTATAGTGGAATATGTAACTGCTCTAAACTTAAGACAAAGAACATGCTTAAAGAATTTTGGGCGGAAACAGTTGCTTGTGCAGGGTACCTCTTAAACCGTAGTCCAACAAAGAGTTTGAAGAACATAATGCCTCAAGAAGCTTGGAGTGATTGGAAACCAAGTGTTACTCACTTGAGAGTATTTGGATCTATTGCTTATGCCCATGTTCCTAAGCAAGAAAAGTCCAAACTTGATGATCGAAGTAAGAAGCTTGCTCTAATTGGCAATGATGAGAATTCAAAGGGAAACAAATTGTTTAATCCAAGTACATCAAAAGTAGTTGTCAGCAGAGATGTGGAGTTTGATGAAACTACATCATGGGATTGAAATGATCGCGGGGAAGATTCTTATAATTTTCTTCCATACTTTGAGGATGAGGAAGAAACCGTTCAAGAGGTGCAAAATGATGCCTTTCCACCAACATCATCAATTTCATCTTCACCTGGGACATCATCAATCGAAAGAACCCCAAGATATCGAAGTCTTGATGATATATACAGTACAAGTCAAAGGTTAGAAGATGCAAATTTATTTTGTTTATTTGCTAATGTTGAACCTTTGAATTTTGAAGAAGCTTGTAAGGAAGAAAAATGAGTTCGAGCCATGGACGAGGAAATTCAAGCTATTGAGAAGCATGATACTTGGGACTTAGTATCTCTTCCAAGTGACAAGGAGACAATTGGAGTAAAATGGGTGTACAAAGTCAAGAAAGATGCCAAAGGTGATGTGACTAGATATAAGGCAAGGCTTATTGCCAAAGGATACAATCAACGAGAAGGTATTGATTATGAAGAAGTGTTTGCTCCAGTTGCTCGCTTAGAGACAGTTCGATTGTTGATTTCCATCGCCGCTCAGAATCATTGGAAGCTTCATCAGTTAGATATCAAATCTGCATTTCTTAATGGCTATCTTGATGAAGATGTTTATGTCGAACAACCTAAGGGTTATGTTGTTGAAGGCCACGAAGATAAAGTGTTGAAATTGAAAAAGGCATTATACGGGCTCAAACAGGCACCAAAAGCTTGGAATAGTCATCTTGATAAGTATTTGTAAGAAAATGGCTTCTCCAGATGCAAGCATGAGTATGCCCTTTATATAAGGAAAGAAAATGGAGATATCTTATTTATCTACATTTATGTGGATGATCTTGTTTTCACAGGAAATAATTAGAGAATGTTTGAAGATTTTAAGAAAGCTATAAGTCGAGAATTTGGGATGACAGATATGGAGCTTATGTCTTACTATTTAGGAATCCAAGTAAAACAAATGGAAGACAACATATTTTTCTCTCAAGAAGGATACACGAAGGAGTAGCTCAAGAGGTTCAACATGCTTAGTTGTAAAGCTGTTAACACTCCAATCGAAGTGGGAGCAAGGTTGGCTAAGGTGAAAGAAGTTGGAATTGTGAGCCGCTTTATGGAAAATCCTATTGAATCACACATGATGGCTGGCAAAAGAATACTTCGTTACCTTAAAGGAGCTCTTGATTATGGAATGTACTATTCATCGAATGCTAATTTTGAGCTGATGGGTAATTGTGATGGTGACTTTGCCGAAGATATTGATGACAGGAAAAGTACTACCGGACTTGTGTTCTTTTTGGGAGATAATGCCATTTCTTGGACTTCAAAGAAGCGATCTATTGTCACACTTTCTAGTTGTGAGTCAGAATATGTTGTAGCTACCTCGTGTGCACGTCATGCTGTATGGCTAAGAAGATTTGTCAAAGGAGCTTCACTGTGAGGAAGGATGTGCCACAAAGACTATGATTGATAACAAATTAGTACAAGCTTTAGCAAAGAATCCTGTGTTTCATGATCGAAGCAAGCATATCGACACAAGGTATCATTTTATTCGAGAAAGAATTGCTAACGAGGAGATTGAGTTGGAGTACTTGAAGTCCATGGATCAGGTTGCTGATATATTCACAAAGCCCCTCAAGTATGATAGTTATCAAATACTAAGGTTAATGCTCAGAATGCAGAAAGGTTCAAGTTTAAGGGGGGGAGTGTTGGAAATTAAACTTGAAACACCTTAAGTTACTAAGCACCTTAAGTTACTAAGTTATTGCTTAAGTTATTTAAGCAATAAATAGATGGTGAGTTATTTAAATAAATGAATGTTTACTAGCATGTATTACTTTTACGGTCTTGAATTCATCCACTAGACCAGTATAAATATACCTTATAATTTTCTCATTTAAACAAGTGAATTGATATAAGAGTTCCAAGCTTCATTATCCTCTTCCTTTCTATATAGTGTAAATAGTTAGTGCGCCCGCCACCTTCCAACAAAAAGGTGATCAAATTGGGAGTGATAGATGTGATTTGAAATTAAACTTGAAAAGGAGGAAGGTGCAAATGAAGGGAAAAATATCTATTATATCACTTGCACTCTCAGAGAAATTCTAAAGGCTTTTAGTTATTATATCTATAAAGTTAATATATTCTTAGCATTTAAGCAAGTTAATTTAAGCAACTGGGGCTAGTGTTTGTACTCTGTCTAAATTCCACCAATTCTTCCATTTATTTTCCTCCTTTTTTCCCTTCCCTTCTCTGCTTTATGTTGCTAGGATAAATTATAATGAAGTCATTTGTAAGTTGTGGAGTATGTGCAACACAAGTCCATTTACTGAATTTGATAGAATACCTTTGGACCATAGAATAATACTATTCATCTAAAATGCCGATCTAGCTATAGTCAAGAGGATTTGAGACTTAGAGTCATTGATTCTCTGAGAACCTTATTTTTCACGACGAGAGTCCTTACTCTGAAGCACATCATTTTTATGGTTCTGAGTTTTCGCAGTTCTCTTTAGGTTTAATAATTTCTATACATACTGTGTAGCCAAGTCCTTTAGAGTTGTTTAGTTAATGATTGCTGAACATTAGCGATGTTGTGACATATTTTTGCGATATGTTTTGCATTTGCCTATTTATTATAGAAACAATTAAAGTTACTTCATTCTTGGAGCTGAATAGCAAGATCATTGTTTTATGAAGAAAGGAGCACACACGACGAAGCAATAGATTTACTTCACTGCTTGAATGACAACAACAGATTATCCAATTTTCAATTTAAATTACATTCCCAAATGATCATATATATTTACAAATATAGATTGAGCAAGCAATTAATTATGATCCCTGAATAATCCATTATGTGTTTATGCAGACAAAACTATTCTCTTGCTAAGAGTGTAGATTTTATCTTTTGAAGTTTCGCAACAACTGCCTCCATGCTGATTCTTTGGGTTGGGGATTCAGTTAAACGTTCCGTCGCCACAGCAAAAATAGAAAATACACATTGCTCCATTTTAGAGAGATTCGCATCTTCTCTGGCAAGCAAATTATAGTCCAGAACTTCAAGTATTGTATTTCCCTTAAGTGAGTGACTAACCCACATTTTCAAACTCATTTGTTCATTGAACATTTCATTTGTTGGCTTTTTCCTTGTGTACATCTCAAGCAACATTACACCATAGCTGTAGACATCGCCACTAGTGGACACAATTCCTTCAGTCCCATATTCTACACTCAATATTTGAGATCAATATATAAAAATTTAATGATGAGTGCATATATATATTGGTTGAGAATCTTTTTTTTTCTATTTAAAGAAAAATAGATCTTTGAGATTCAAAATATGAACATCACCTAGTGCCATATATCCGATTATTGCTAAGGTCTTTGTTTGCACCACTGACTCCCCTTCTGCGCCGAAGAGCTTGGCAATACCAAAATCACCAACATGGGCAACTATATCTTTGTCGAGGAGGACGTTGCTCGGCTTTAAGTCACGATGAACAATGGGGAATTCATTACCATGGTGTAGATACTCCAAAGCTAATGCAACATCAATTGCTATATCTAATGGTTTTAGCATCCAAGAAATAGTTTTGGGAATACAGCAATTTCTTCAAATTCCCATCAGGCATGTACTCAAGTATAAGTGCTTTGAATTCTGCATTACTGTATGACCCGATGATTTTGATTAAATTCCTATGACGGATGAAGCCAAGCACTTTGCTCTCAGTAACAAAACTCTTTGTTGCTCTTGCTTCTTGTGACTGCAAATTGAAAACTTTAACAGCAACTACTAACCCATCTGAAACTGTCCCAACATATACTGTACCAAAACTTCCAATTCCAAGAATGTTGCTTTCACTAAAGTCATTGGTTGCTTCTCAAGTTCCGAATAAGAAATTCTTTTCCATGGACTCAATGAAATTTCCCTTGGGGGTGCATGTCTAGTTGGTTTTCTTTGTCTGATTAACACTAAAAACGTTATGGCCACTACAAGGATAAAAAATATGATTGGAGGGAGAATATATTTCATTAGTGGTACAACATTCTTGGACTTTGATCCGCAAGGTGGAAATTCTTTTCTTATATCACTACAGAGAGCATAGTTGAACATAAATGATTCAGGACTAAAGTTGTGGAAGCAGCCTCCTTCAGGTATCTCTCCCTCTAATCTGTTGTGAGACACATTAAAAGTTTGTAGCAAGTCAAGCTTCTCTAATGACTTTGGAATCAATCCAGAAAAATTATTGTAAGAAAGATCCAAGAAGTCCAGGAGTCTTATGTTCCCTAGAGTTTGAGGAATAGATCCATGAAGTTTATTATGCGCGAATGACATAGATTGCAACAATTCCATGCTCCCAATAGAGCTCGGGATATCACCTGAGATTTCATTCGCTGATAAATCTAGGAAATACACGACCTTCATTTTTCCAATGTCAGCCGGTAGAGAGCTGGTAAAACTATTAAAGGACAAGTCCAATTCAAGAAGGTCTTTAAGGTTCCAGAAGTTCAATGGTATAGTGGATTCCAATTTGTTGCAATCAAAGAAGACAACTCTCAGGGATTTAAGTTCACCTAGGCATGGAGGAATAGGACCAGAAAGCAAGTTATCACTTAACTCCAAATCTCCCAAATTGCTTAACTGACAAAGCTCTGCTGGTATACTTCCCTGAAGTTTGTTTTTAGAAAGAGACAGGCGTTGGAGAAGTTTCAGTTCTCCAATTGTTGTTGGGATGAATCCGTTTAGCTGATTTTTACCTAAATATAACTCACGCAAGCTACTTGAGTTTCCAATCTCAGCAGGATAACACCCTGAAAGTTGCAGCCATCTGCTCTGAAAATTGTTAGCCAAGTGGATAAATTTCCAACAGATGCTGGGATGCTCCCACTTATCTGCCGATTGGAAGATATACGAAAAAACTCCAAATATCGACAATTTGTTAACGAAGAGAAAAAACTCCAAGAATCTCCTGTCCAATTGTTTGACCCAATATTAAGCCACGGTAGATTTCTTAAATTACCGAAGCTGGGCAAAGTGCCAGTGAATGAGTTGTCTTGCATTTCTAAAGTAGTAAGCATAGAAGCGTTGGTGATATAACTAGGAATAAAAGAGCCACCCAGTCTGTTATTAGCCACAGAAGCCGTTTGAGATTGGGAAGTGAAAGACCAATGGCCGAAGGAAGTTGGCCCAAGAACTGATTGCTTGAAAGTTCCAATGATGTCAATGTTGATATATCGAACATGGAAAAAGGGATTGGGCCAGATAACCTATTATCATCTCCATGAAATTTCACGAGATTAATTAGATTGCCGAGCTCAACTGGTAGTTGGCCTGGCACATTAATGAAAATGCATTCATCAACTTTGGTTTAAGAACCAGCGGAATTATATGAAAGAAGTTCATAATGTAAAATACCTACCTGTCAAGTTGTTTTCTCCTATATATAGATATAGTTGCCTTGTAAGGTTACCGAAGTCTGCAGGTATGCCACCACTAAGTCTGTTTTTGTGCAATTATATTTCCTCAAGTTTGTTATGTTCCAATATGTCAAGAGGGAAGTGTCCAGACAGACTATTGTTTCTTAAGTTCAACATTTTCAGAGAAGACATGTTAAATACAAAAGATGGAATTGGACCAACTAGAGAGCATCCATGAATGCTCAATTTCTCAAGACGGGAAAGATTACCAATTTCCGGTGGGATTCCTCCTGGGGAAAAAAATGATAAAATAGAATGAAAATGAAAATTCATAATGAAGTTACGATAATCTCTACTAATGACCTTGCAACTGGACATACACTAAATAATCAACATTATTCGTTTGTTATCTACGTAACAGTTTAGTAATTTAGTTTTCTGTAGATCATATACATACATAAATATATATATATATATATATATCAAATTTCGTACATATACAAATTGTCTGCCTCCACTGATAATAGAAATCCATGTTTGATTGCCCAAAAAAATATATATAGAAATCCATGTATCAACTTTTGTTTTAGTATCAACAGTCTGATTTTGGAATTCAGCATGAAGTGGCAGTAGGAAGGCAGACTTCCCCCCCTTAAATTTGGCAACGTGACATGTTGGTTTTAGAACATTTTTATTAAAACCGGAATGTAAGAAATTTATAATGTATTCTTCAAAAAAGAAGTTTATAATGTAACTAAATTTTGTATTATATCACCGCTAAAAAGAAGGGCTTTAACGATGGAAAAATCCTTTGGTAAATCCCTTGTTACCTCAATTCCAATGAGAAAAAGTGGTCGGAAATCCCGACCCTCAAGATCAGATAGCTAATAGTTTCTGACCAATGCCGTCGAAGGCTGAAAAATGAAAATTCACTGAGAAGGTACAATGAACTCTATTCGCTCTAAATTTTTTAAAAATCCCATTTTTTTTTTTTTTTAGTTAAAGGCTTGTGTGATCTGCTTGCAGAAAATGTAGGCCACAAATGTTGCAGCAATATGAGTGATGGACATCAAGGGTCTTGGGTTCTCAATTATAATTGGGATCTTATTAGTAATTGCTCTTAAATTCAAATTTGAATTTGACTTGACATTTGAAATTGGTGTAAAATATATATAAGATCTCAATTATATTTGGAAACCAAACGGAACCTAATTTATGTCCGCTTAATGTCCGTGACTCAAATCAGATACATAAATATTTTAAAATTCTAAATACCCCACCGACTTCTTCTTCCACTCAAAAATTCCAGACCCATTTCAGGCACACCAGTGACACTCCAAGTAAAACTTTGGCTTTTCTCCTTTGTACTAGAATGGTTTGATTCCTCTAGTAACATGGTTTGTTAGTGTTTTGGAAATGTGAACATAAACCATATTGTGTTGAGTTGATCAAGTGGGGTTTTCCGATAAAAAAAATAGAGGAGATAATGCCAACATTCCTATAAGTTAGTATGCATAGTTAGTTGCCTTGACGGTGGGACCAACTTCTAGCTGGTATCTACTGTTGGCGCGCATCACACATCGTGTTCCCAGAACTACTCGGGGTGGGACGTGTCAGTTTGGTATCAGAGCATGGTTTGGTGTTTAGATCTACATATAGTTGCATTCTAATTTGAAGTATATCATGCATATTATATAGGTAAGCATGCCTTGTGGTAAAAAGACTCGCACAGGAAGTGTTGCCCCAAAATCCTATTGCCTAATAGAGTTGATCCTAATAAAGATGAAAGGGTAGAACAATCAGTTCATCAGCAACCTGAACCCTTAAGGCCAGAGAATGTAGTACCTCATGACCCTATTATGGTTCCAAGGAACATAGAAAAGGAGCATAGTATTGAAAGAGCCATGAAATTAGGGGCAAAAGGTTTTACGGGTACAGCTGATCCTACCGTTGCAGAGATATGGATGGAAAACTAGAAAAGGTTTTTAATGTTATGGGTTGCCCAGATGATACAAAATTGCGCCTTGCTACATTTTTACTCGAAGAAGGAGCTTATGATTGGTGGAAGTCAGTGCTAAACAAATATCCAGACCGTTCCGTAGTCACATGGAAAGTTTTTACAGATGCTTTCTACGACTATTACTATCCAATCTCCTTCAGAGATGACAAACAAAATGAATTTCTGTATCTAGTTCAAGGCTCCATGACTGTGGTTGAATACCTGAAGAAGTATGTGGAGTTATCTAAATATGCTGATGTGTTGATTCGAGATGAAATTACCAAGTGCAAACGATTTGAAAGAGGTTTGAGGGAAGAAATCAGAATTGCAGTGACCGCTTCAGAGTGGCAAAACTTTGGTAAGCTGGTAGAAGCAGCCACAAGAGTTGAAAAAGGGGTCTCAGAGCGACAAAGCCATCCAATGGAACCTAAATTCAGAAGTGACAATAGTCAGACTTGGACAAAAACATCTAGTGGCGAGCCACTAAGAAAGGATAATAGATCCTACCCTGGCGTTTCAAGTTCAGGCAACTTCAAGCCTAGATCTCGAGGTGGTCAGACTTCTAGGTCCAGTCACAGCACTGTGCAACAACCTCAACCTCAAGGCTATTCTCAAAGATCTTCTCCTTATCAGCAAGGTGAAGGGTCCAGTGGTGTTAGATATCCCCAGTGTTAGGAATGTGGCAGATTTCATCCCCGTGAGTGCTTAAAAGAAAAAAGAGCTTGTTTATGCTATCATTGTGGTCAACCTGGACATATCAAGAAGTATTGCCCAGCTCTTAGTCAACTAAGTGGTGCCTCGAGGACATTTTCATCGAGGACATTTTCACAGTAGAGCTTCAATAGTGTAAGACAGAATCAGAACTAAAGAGACACTTTGACTGAGAGGACAAGTATCGATAGGGGAGCACAGTCTAATGTTGCTAGTAGTAGCACAATACCAGAAAGACAACCAGGACGTCCAAAGAATCAAGCTAAAGTTTTTCCCATGATGTAGCAGGCTGCAGAGGAGTCACCAGATGTCGTGATGGGTACGTTATCTATTTTTGGTAAAGATGCTCATATCTTAATTGATCCTGGATCTACGAATTCTTTTATATCTATTGCACTAGCTATACATGCAAACCAAAAGCCAAAATCTCTAGATAGCTGTTTGGTAGTGGGGACTCCAGTTGGGAAATCACTTTTGGGTGACAGTGTATATCAAGACTGTGATATCAAAGTGAATGGCCAAGAGCTAAAAGCAAATTTGATTCCACTTTCTATACATGATTTTGATGTTATCTTGGGTATGGATTTTCTAGCTGCCAATGCCTTAGTTGACTGTTTTCGTAAAGAATTTGTATTTAGACAACATGTCAGTGCGAGGTTATATTTAGCGGTCATCGTAGAATCTTACCCTCCTGTGTGATATCTGCTACGGATGCAAGAAAACTAATCAGAAAGGATTGTGATGTATATCTTGCTAATGTAATTGATACAAATATCAGCAAGGCAAAACTTGAAAATATTCCATTTGTTCCAGATGTGTTCCCAGATGAACTTCAAGGCTTACCTCCTAATAGGGAAATTGAGTTCATGATTGATTTGATTCCAGGAACAGCCCCTATATCACAATAATTGTACAGAATGACTCCAACTGAATTGAAAGAGCTGAAGGTCCAATTGCAGGGTTGGTAGATAAAGGCTTTATTAGACTTAGTGTGTCACCTTGGGGAGCACCAGTTTTATTTGTGAAAAAGAAAGATGGCACAATGCGGTTATGTATAGATTACAAACAGTTAAATAAAGTGACAATCCGCAATAAGTACCCACTGTCACGTATTGATGATTTGTTTGATTAGCTTCGAGGTGCTACTATATTTTCAAAGATTGATTTGCGTTTTGGTTATCACCAACTTAAAATTAAAGATGCTGATATTCCAAAAATTGCTTTTAGAACACGATATGGCCATTATGAGTTTCTTGTAATGCCATTTGGATTGACAAATGCTCCAGCTGCATTTAACATTACATATACCTTAGATAAGTCAGCAAAGTTATATGTTGATGAGATAGTATGTCTATATGGAGCTCAGTGTCGATTGTATCAGACAGAGATCCCCGTTTCACTTCTAAATTTTGGCCTAGTTTGCAAAGGGCTATGGGTACTAAATTAAATTTTAGCACAGCTTTTCACCCACAGACAGACGGCCAATCAGAAAGAACTATACAGACCTTGGAAGATATGTTGCGGGCTTGTGTGCTACAACTTAAAGGGAATTGGGATACTCGCCTTCATTTGATGGAGTTTGCGTATAATAATAGTTACCACTCTAGCATTAAAATGGCTCCCTATGAAGCACTATATGGCTGAAAATGTAGAACACCAATTTGTTGGCATGAGGTTGGAGAAAGAAAACTGTTGGGACCGGAATATGTACAAACTACTGCTGAAAAGGTGAAAGTAATCAGAGAAAAACTTAAAATGGCTCAAGATCGGCAGAAAAGTTATGTAGATAAACGTGGAAGAGATCTTGAATTCAATGTTGGAGACAAAGTTTTTCTCAGATTATCTCCATGGAAAGGTGTTCTTAGATTTGGCAAGCGCGGAAAGTTAAGTCCTAGATATATTGGTCCTTATGAAATTATTGAAAGGTTTGGTCCCGTTGTGTATCGGTTAGCTTTACCACCTGAGTTATCAAGAATCCATGATGTGTTCCATGTTTCCATGCTTCGTAAATACATCTCAGATCCATCTCATGTGTTAGAATCCCAGCCAATTGAGTTAAGAGAGAATTTGACTTATGAAGAGCAACCAGTTGAAATACTAGACAGAAAAGAGCAAGTTCTGCGCAACAAGACAATTCCATTAGTGAAAGTTCTTTGGAGAAATCATGCAGTAGACGTGTGCTCTTCCGATCTGGGAAAGTGAGGATTAGATGCGCACTCAGTACTCTCATCTTTTCAGTTCCTAGATGAATGAATTTCGAGGACGAAATTCTTTGAAGGTGGTGAGTTTGTAACATCTCGACTGACTTGATTATTTTCACTAACATTAATCGAGGTAAGTTAGATAGTTAATTGAGTTAGATGATAATTTAGAAGGGAAGTTTAGCAATTAGTATTACCATCTAAGTTTATATGTGAGGAAATTTAGGAAGTAATCAACAAAGTAAAATTAGATAAACAAAAGAAGTCAAGGAACCAAAGTCAGCAAGTGATACAGTCAGGCGGTGGAAATGTTGAGCCAAGATAAAATATAGTTGGGCCCATATACACGACGCTCTTCCGATCTTACTTTCTTGTTCACACTTCACTTGAGCTTTACAAAACAAAATGGGACATACTAGA
Source organism: Nyctanthes arbor-tristis (assembly GCA_963692815.1). Taxonomy (NCBI): domain Eukaryota; kingdom Viridiplantae; phylum Streptophyta; class Magnoliopsida; order Lamiales; family Oleaceae; genus Nyctanthes; species Nyctanthes arbor-tristis. Next base: position 961 of record CAVNYN010265294.1, on the reverse strand, counting down.
GAGGAAAAATAGGGGATAAATTCTGCCTTTCAGCAAGGGGACAGCAGGGAACCGGGGGGAAAGAATCAGCCAAGAAATCAGCCCAGAAAAAGGAAGAATAGCTTGGAGAGAAGTGAGGTAAGTGTTGGGAATTAATGTAGATTCCCCGATTACGCCCGCAGGACCGTCGTTCAAGGAATTAATTGAGACAAGAAAAAATAAAAGACAAAGACGAATTTAACGGATTGTCAAAGCTTTCCACTATATGATTAAAGTCGCTACAACCATATAGAATTTTCACTCACCAAAACCCATCTCCCAAGTATAACAAGAAAAATATATAAAGCTTTACCGCATCTACCAATTTCTACTCTTTGCCCAACCAGCAAACAACACAAGAAGTCCCAAGACGCTAGGCTACTAGGTTTCTTCACAAGACTCTCTGACTCGACCCAAGTGACACCGAGAAAATCGTCCCGAGTTTTACCACACCTAATTTTCTACCATTTGAATAAACCACAAAGAGTTACAAGAAAACTCTTAAGGTGCTAGACTCACCAATTTTTCCCTCAACTCACTTGTACCACTTGTGTATAAAAGAAGAAGAAAACATCTCTATTTATAGGCTTCGTTTCCGTGAAAGACAAGACAATCCTTCTATGATTTGGATTCCTTTTCCTCCTAGGATTCTTCTTCTTTCCCTTTCCTTTTCCTTTTCAACTTTGGATTATTTTTGGCAACAAACCCAACAATCTCCACCTTGCCAAAATAAGCCAAAATCTTCATCTTCTCCAGTCTTATACACAATACTTGAGAAATTACCAAGCAAGCCTTTGACATACTTTGACAGTCACATACTCCACCACATGAGTATATATAACCACTTAGAATTAACAATAATTCCAAGCATTTCATCGGCTCAATGTCGAAATAAACCTGTTGAAATTTGTGGTGCAACTCTCTCGTTGGAGATCGGAAGAGC
>CAVNYN010265247.1:0-30780 GCA_963692815.1 Nyctanthes arbor-tristis | reverse complement strand
CTATTTATTATCTAGGCTAGATTCTCAAATATGTTTAGAGTTCATCTTTATTTTAGATAAGGGTTAATTTCACAAAAGGTCCCCAACCTTTGAGTTAAAAATTGGTTAATTTTTCAACAAAATGACCGTTATACCCCTTAACTTTTTAATTTTTTTTTTAAAAAGCTTAAAAATAATTTTAAAAAGACAAAAAAAACCCTAACCCACCATATATACCCAACCCATCGTCCCCCATCAAGATTGGCCGCCGGTGGGGGGAGACTCCCCCCCCCTCTTTTCTAGCAGCAATTGAAATGCCGCCATTTTCGGCAACAAATTGAGGGAAGGACTTACCGACCTTTTGTGGCCCCTTGAAATGGCAGCATTCCACTGGTGTTGTCATTTCCGATGGCCAATCTTGGGAGGGGATGGGGTAGAGGTGGGTGGGGGATTTTTCATTTTTTTTTATTTTAAAAAGCATTTTTAAAATTTAAAAAGTTAAGAAGTATAACGTTTATTTTATTATTAAAAAATTAAAGGAATGGTGACAAAAAAGATTTATCATGCGCATTTATAAAAAAATGGGGATTTAGGAGAGTCTTACAAAAGGTTGAAGACCAAATCGATTCTTAACTCAAAGATTGAGGACTTTTTGTGAAATTAACCCTTAATTCAAATAATTAAATAGTAGCGGTCCATTGACTACACAGGGAAGGAGACGTAATTACACACTTGTTTTGGGCTATTTCTTCATTTGGCCCTATGGGTTCAGACATTGGACCATTTCAAAATTACACCAACTGCTTGCCTTCTATCCGAAAGTTCAAACTTCTGTTAATGTTTAAGAGGAAACAAACACAATTATAGGTAGAGTTCAGGTGAGATTATCCCATTATAGGCTTATATGATGGAAGATCATTGAAAATCCACATGTGATATGTAGGTTTTCAATGATCTCCTATCATTGACGGGACAACATTTTTAGTGACAAAATACATCTTCCATTGGCTAAAGGGGAAAAAAATACTTCTTCCCGTCCCACCTTGTCAACAGAGACAAAGCGGGCGGAGAATATATATTCCAATTCCTTAAGTAATGCTATTTATTTATCTAGATTTAAAGACAATCTCCAATGTAATTGTCTTTTATATTTTTACATTGGGAGATTGTATATATTTATAGATATAAGAAAATATTCACATATTCAAAATATAAGAAAATATTAAAAAGATGTATTTCCGGATATGATCTGGGAACAGTTACTAGGGTCGAACCGCCTCTAGTTTTCTCTACAGTCTCTAACTGGTTTCTTCCCATCCTTGTGGTGGTTTCCGGCCAAAACTTCGGTTATCTTGCATCGTCTCGAGGCATCCGATGTCTCCACGCTTGTGTTGCATGGAACACTCTACACTTCTAAGGAACGTCTCGAACGCTATCTCGTTGGGAAGATTTTGGGTCCCAATCCATTAGTGTTGATGGCCTTTCTGGGTTCTTCGTCAATCATACACCCTTCCATATTGATGTCTCTGGTGTTCCAAATGTTTTCATATTTATGTTCGATTCCATTGGTGATCATCGTCTGGGATAGGTGGGAGGTCAGTGGGCTTTTAAAAAAAATCCTATTGTTGGGGACGTGGCGGACCTTGATTTCTCTCACTATGATTTCTGGGTTCGCTTTTTGTAAGTGCCGATTGGTCCCAAGGAAGAGGATCTTTTCAGGGAGTGGGGAGTCACGGCTGGGTACTGTTTCCTTGGTTGAGGTTGATATTTCCAGGTCCGTAGGCCGTGTTCGGATTACTAACTTGTGGTTATGTCTCATTTACTTAAAAGCCTCTTAAGGCCACCCATTTGGTCATGTTCATAGGGAGATTAGATCGTTGTTCGCAGATATGGATTTTGGTTCTTGCAATTTATTCGTCGCGAGGCGAATAAGGTTGCCTACACCATAGCAACTCGGTCTTTAGCCTATTCTTTTTTTTTGTATTTGGGTTGACCATTGTTCCTTTTTCTTCTATGGGATTCTCAAACATGGCTCTTCCTAACTTTTTACGGCTAATTTTTCCCTTCAAAAATATATATACACACACATATATATAAGAAAATAAATGCTAACCAAATTAGACATGATCGTCTAGACTATTGATAAAAACATAATTCAATTGGTTAATGAGGATAGAAACGAGATAGTAGGAACCTTGTTCCCATTGCAAAAATTCTCTTGGAAAACAGGTACAATTATAATTATTTATTTATATTTTATATTTTTAGATCAAAATTAATAAATTAAAGATATGGAACTGAAAAATTATTCAAAATGGAGGAAATGTAAACAAAGACTTTTAATTGTCTTTGACGGAGACATGTAGAAAGCGAAAAGCATTTAATTATCTTTCTCTAATCCGCAGTTGATATCTCCCGAGAAATTATTTGTCTATCTTCGTTGATGAATTAAAGAGAAGAAAAGTCTAAGCTATGTTGCTATCAAACAATTAATACTGAGAACGTAATCCTATAATAATAAGTTATCTAAAGGGTTAATTTCACAAATTGTCCCCAACCTTTGAGTTAAGAATCAGTTTCAGCCTTAACTTTTTTTAAGCAATACTTTTGTCCTCAACCTTTTAATAAATGCGTGCAAATCGTCTTTTTTGTCACTATTCATTAAATTTGGATGGTTATACCCTTTACTTTTTTTACATTAAATATTTAAAAATAATAAAAAATAAAAAAAAAGAAAAACAACCCACCTCACCTAAACTAAGAAATCAAATGGGCTGTCGTTTCCGGCGGCGAAAATAAGGGTGGTGAATTCCCCCACCATTTGTAATATCCTGTAAAAATTTAACAATAAATTAGACAATATGATAAGCACTTTGACAACTATAGAAATAAGTACTTGAAGTTTTCATCATTTATATGCTAAGAATTGAAAGTTGTTACTCAAATAAATGAAAAAGGACTAGCAAAGTTATTCCCTAAATACATATTGCTAAGTTTGTTAAAAGTAGAAAACACTTATTACTTTATAATTTCTAAAATTGCCAAGTATAAAGGCATGTGTTATTTTTGCAATGAATAAATGGGGTTGAACTTATCAAGTGGCAAGGCTCATGACAATTTTTATAATTAATAAACTTGTTATTGCCAAGTTTATAAGACACTTGGTAGTTTTATAAATTATGGATTTCAATCATCATATCATATCATATATAATATACAGTTTTCAATTAGATTTAGATTCTCAATTGTAATTTTCTCTCTCTTTTGTTGACATTATCATGATGTCTGATATTATCTCTATTTATTTATTTATTTATTTATTACTTATGTTTGTTTGATTTTCAAAATTTCCTTTACAGAGTCCTTGATAATATCGAAATCAAAATTTATTTCAGAATAACTTTGAAACATATTTCAAAATAACTTATATTATAAATGAAAACTTAGTTCAAAATGATTTAGAGCAAATTAACTAATTTATTTATTCTTCTTTTGTGTGCAATAAAAATCTATTTATTTGCGTTACACCAATAACTAAAAACACATAATGTAATTCTGTTATAATAATACATGGTTAAAATTTATTTTTTTGACATCTATGATCTAATTTGAAAATCTTTATGACTATTTTTTTAATCTTTGTTTCTATACCATTTATGTTGCAACGATTAGATTGTAGAGGATGCAAATAATTTATTTTTTAGTCTTTTTTCTCCATAGATGTGAGGCCTTTAAAATATCGACTGAATTCATGTTATTTCATTTGATTTTATTTTTTAGTCTTTTTTCTCCATATATGTGAAACCTTCAAAATATCGACTGAATTTATGTTTTTATTTCATTTGATTTAATTATTATTGTGACTATCTATTGTTTTTTGCAATTTATGTAATAAATTTTTTTATATGAAATATTGAGAATTTATCTCCCCATGCAACGTACATGTTGAATAATAATTGATCGATATTTTTATTTGGCAAAGATAATAATGAATTTTAGCGAAAATTTTGTGAATAAAGAGACAAGAAATCTACAAGAAGAAAATGAACTATACAAAAAAAATAAAATAACCCTTCCATTGCGATTATCTGATCTTATTTTCTTTTTTAGGATGTCCCACATATATTGTCCTCTTTATATTAAAAGGTCTAACCTGCATTTCTTGACAAGTATATCCCAATTTAACATTTTAATTATAATTATCAATTTTCAATTTTATTCATAGGAAGGATATATCGAGAGAGTACTTTCTCATGAGTATGAAAATTTTTATTTGAACAGATATCAAGTGAATGCAGGTATATACACGCCCGATACATATTATTAGACTATTAACTAATTATATTAAATAAGTTAGATATTTAAAAGTGAAATATAGTAAAGCATTAATTGAGTACATAAGCAGGTAACTATTAATATAGTATTAATAAAATATTAATTTAATAAGTCAAATACTAAATTAAAACTGTATTTATTATTTTTGCCATGCAAATCTTCTAGATGCATTTGTCTAATATTTTATTATTCATTATTATTGAATTTTTTTGAAAATTAGTCTTCTCGTACAATGCACTGGTGTGAGAGACTGAACTTAGAGTTACAATAGTTGATTGTGATATGATAATTTATAGCCATGAAAATAGGACGAGTTAGCCAAGACTCTGAACCGCTCCATGAGTCTTGAAGTCGCACAGACCTACTCAAAACCTACAAATTCATATAGCGGGTCAAGACAAATCAGGTCATGGGACAGGTTGGGACGCTACCATAACCCACAAAAGGACTCATGAAATTTTTTCCCCTTTCAATTAATGTTATACGGAACGCGTTATTAATTAATGAACGTAGAATAAAATAAAACCTTTATTTGAAATTTTAAAGTTTCCAACATTAACTAATATAATAACATGATTCTTTCAATTCGATAGAAAAATTCTTTCAAAAAAATAATATAATAAAAAAATAAAAATAAACTACCACGGATTTAATGATCGAATAGTCAAATTGCCTTCTCTAATAATTTCCACACATTTTTCTAAATAAATGTATTAAAAATAAAAAAGCCCAGTGGGTCACCAGTCTATGGTGTAAGTCCAACCTGACTCGCACCTGCTCTAGACTCACAGTGGGTCAGATAATATCGCATCATGCCCCTTCTTTTGCCCTGATTAGGCGTAATGGATCAATCATATTAGAGGCATGTCTTCATGGGTTTATAGATTGATGGGTCAAGTTGTCATATCTAATTATTTGAATGCTAATTATTACAATGTTATATAGGTTGGATGTATGAATTTGCACGACGAGTTTCAAGGAGACCAGAATTATGAACTCAGGCATTTTACTATGAATATTCCATGGTAAATTGTAATTCGCATATCAATTCGTAATTTTATACAATACAATTGGTATATTGTGCCTTATTTATAAAATGATGTCCACACTCACACGTTAATTTTTAAAAGAATGTATACTGTTGCACGGGTGAAAAGAATCTTGTTAACATTTAAAAATAATTAAATCTTGACAACTATAAAAAGGGCCAACTAAAGAAAACACCAAGTTACTCCCTAACTCTTTAATTTCTATCTAAAATTCGTCCAAAATAACCAAAGGAGGTAAAACAATATGAAAACCCCACCAAAACACCTATTTACTACTTGAAAAAGGTCCCTTCCCATATATAGGGAAATCATAACTTAAAAGGCAAGGTTTTGAAGGTATTTTTCACTTAGAATTAAAAGAATCTTTGACAAACCTTTGAGATGTGTAACTGATACTTTGATTATCTTTCATTTAATATTTTCATAAGATATGCATGAATTTTCCATACGTTGTCATTATACAAAACCATTAGGATTTTAGTGCATTACCATTACGCAAAGAAATTAGTTTGTTACAATGATATCATTAGTTAACGCTATACCCATTTTGAATTGCTTTGTGGAATATGACCTTACTATGTAGTCTTGGTCATTTTAGTTATGTGATATTCTTTGTAGTATTATAGTTGTACCATGTGATCTTGACTATTTTGAATTGATATTGAATCATGTGCATACCACGGGTAGTAGTTAACTAGTGATAAGGCACTTTCGTGCATTCAAAGGCTTTGTGACGTTACATGGTTTCTTTGAAAATGCATTCCTTAAAAAAATGTGAATTAAGGTATTTTGTTACTCACTGAGTACGTTGTAGATCGGAAGAGCGTCGATTTTCTATCATTTTGTAGATAGTGAAAGCAAGATATTAGCCAAGCAAGCCAAGGACCAGAGCATGCTCGCGGATGGAAGTGGATTTTACATGTAGAAGGAGACCCATCTTTGGAGTCATAAGATATATTTTGGCTATAAATGTACCTAAGAACTATCTCTTGAGTCTAGTACTTTTTGTATCAATAAGTGTGTCGATGGAGAAAGTTCTACGTGACTAAGTTAATAAATGAAACATTTATGTAACCCTTTGTGTTCTTTGAACCTTTCTAAATTTAAATAAAGTCGTGCTAAGTGTTTGTTTTGTAAATCATGTCTCCACTAATTATACAAAAATGAAATTAAACTCAATCACTTCCGCTCTCTAAAATAAATAATAATAATGGAAAAATTTGTGGACGTGTGACAAGAGTGGTATCAGATCATGGTTCCAAGGGCCACTACATGCTAATCCTACTTCAAATGAGGTGTGCTCTGATTGGCTTGTAAGTAAGTGATCTTTTTCCATGTTATAAGTAATTTAACTATCTTTGTCTAGCAAAAGTTATTAATTGCATCGTAAAAAGTCATAGGAATAAGAAGTAAGATGAAATTCCTTGGTATATTGGCATTGGTTAGTTCCCCTCTTAGAGCATCAATTTGGGGGTATGAATCTTGAACTTTGATAAGAAAATAAGCCTTACAAAGTAATAGAAGAAATTACCAAAGTACAGTAGCAAGTCAAGAAAATCAACCTTTGAAAAACTTTATAGAAGGGAATGAAAATAAACAAAAATTGGATGAAAAGATCATAGTTTTCATTTGGTTCCAAAGTGTTAAAAGTAACCTTAAGAGGTGCATATAGACTTTATTTATATTAGATTGTGTTTTGGCATCAAAATAATTACAAAAAAAAGTCGAGAAAAATGACCAAAAATGGCTGAGAAATGAAGGTACACGCTACCTTTGTGGGTACGGGTGCCCTGCTTCAATAGGGCGGCCGCACCACACATTCTGTTTCAATGCAGCCTTCCGCGTGGCCGCATAAATGAGGCGTGCGGAACAAAAAAACAATTTGCTCAAAAATCAGAATGGTCGGTACGGCCGTCCCAGCTCCAAGGGCGCCAGTACCGAGCTTAAAGGCGGTGGATTGGTGAAGATTTTTCTTCCCAAAAATTGCACTGGAGGTCCTTAAAGTTTTTAGGTTGTTGTAGATTGATTCAAAAGATTTATTTATGATCTTTTAGGCCTCCAATTCTATTTCTTCCACCTAAATGATCCTTGTTTCAACTAAGAAGATTTCTTTAGGCTTTTGACATGGATTAAATTTTAACCTTTAAAATAAAATATTTTTTTGAAAATGAAGGAATAAATAAATATCTCATGCTATGTGAAATTTAAATATATATTCAAGAAATTTAATTTAGGACATGATTTGCTAAGAATTTAATATGTCTAGTCTACAATGCCAAAATTTGAGTAATAATTAACCTTATGAACTGGCACAGAAACATGGCTCAAGATGAAAATACCAACAACACCATAGAACGATTGATTCAGTTGGCAAATCAACAAGCCCGTCAAATTGAGTCACTTCTTCAACAAAATTTGAATGGCAAATCATCACATGATAAAGAGGAAAGAGATAATGCAACGGAACGATTCCATCGACTTAAACCTCCAATTTTTTAGGAAGCTAGAGATTCAATTGAAGCTGAAAATTGGATTCGAATTATGGAAAGAATGTTCTTTTATGCACATATCCCCAATCATTAAAAAGTAAATTGTGCGATTTTCATACTAAGAGGAAGTGCAAGCTACTGGTGGGACACTTTAATCAGTATGGGAGAAGCTAAAGAGTTACCTTGGGATGAATTTTGTGAAAAATTCTGCACTAAGTATTTCTCTTCAACAGCTAGAAATCAGGAATTAAATGAGTTTATTCATTTAAGGCAAAAATAGATGACTGAGACCGAATATGTCTAAAAGTTTAAAGAATTATTTAGGTTTGCATCTCATATGTTGGGGACCCCAGAATTGAAAATCAATCGATTTATAGAAGGACTAAAACCCGAATTAGCCAGAGATGTGTTAATGTCAATCAATGTAAGCTTAAATTTTGCAGCTATTGTGGAGCGGGCCTTATTAGCAGAACAAGTTGAAGCCAAAATCACTAAAGTTAGAGAATTTTTAGAACCTAAACCTAATGAAGACAATGGAAATAACCGAGACCAATAAAAGTTTAAAAATCAGTCAAATGCTAAAAGATTCAACTCAGAGGACGAATCAAATAATACAAACAAGTACCCAACATGTAATACATGCATAATAGGCCTTGTAAGAAATGACCGAGAGTATGCTACGGGTATAGACAAGAAGGACATGTGATCAGAAATTGTCCTAACAAATCTAAAAAGAACAGTCCTACTGGAGGACCATTATCTTAGTCCAAGATATTATAGGTATAATCCCTACTCCCCCCTAAGTCAAATACTATGCCTTTGAAAATAGTATCAATATGATTATGCTTATAAAAATAATAGTTATCAAATTTCGAGGACAAAATTCATAAAAGGGGAGAAGATTGTAACATCCTGTAAAAATTTAACAATAAATTACGCAGTATGATAAACACTTTGACAACTATAGGAATGAGTACTTGAAGTTTTCATCATTTATATACAAAGAATTGAAAGTTGTTACTCAAATAAATGAATAAAGATTAGCAATGTTATTTCCTAAATACATATTTCTAAGTTTGTTAAAAGTAAGAAACACTTGTTACTTTGTAATTTCTAAAATTGCCAAGTATAAAAGCATGTGTTATTTTTGCAATGAATAAATGAGGTTGAACTTGCCAAGTGTCAAGGCTCATGACAATTTTTATAATTAATAAACTTATTATTGCCAAGTGTATAAGACATTTGGTAGTTTTGTAAATTATGGATTCCAATTAATATTTAAAAACAATTAAATCTTAGCAATTATAAAAAGGGTACAAACTAAAGAAAACATCAAGTTGCTCCCCAACTCTTCAATTCCTATCTAAAATTTGTCCAAAATAACTAAAGGAGATAAAACAATATCAAAACCCCACCAAAACACATATTTACTACTTGAAAAGGGTCCCTTCCCATATATAGGGAAATCAAAACTTAAAAGACAAAGTTTTGAAGGTATTTTCCACTTAGAAGGAGTCTTTGACAAACCTTTGAGATGAGTAACCGATACTTTGATTACCTTTCATTTAATATTTTCATAAGATATACATGAATTTTCGATACATTGTCATTATACAAAACCATTAGGATTTTGGTGCATTGCCATTACGCAAAGAAATTGGTTTGTTACAATGATATCATTGGTTAAAGCCCTACCCATTTTGAATTGCTTTGTGGAATATGACCTTGCTATGTGGTCTTAGTCATTTTGGCTATGTGGTATTCTTTAGTATTATAGTTGTGCTATGTGATCTTAGCTATTTTGAATTGATATTGAATCATGTGCGCACCACGGGTAATAGTTAACTAGTGATAAGGCACTTTTGTACATTCAAAGGCTTTGTGACGTTACATGGTTTCTTTGAAAATGCATTCCCTAAACAAAAGGTGAATCAAGGTATTTTGTTACTCACTGAGTATGTTGCACTTACTCCCGTATTTTCTACCGTTTTGTAGATAGTAAAAACAAGATATTAGTCACGCAAACCAAGGACTGGAGCATGTTCACGGATAGAAGTGAATTTTGCATGTAGAAGAAGACCTATTTTTGGAGTCGTAAGATATATTTTGGCTATAAATGTACCTAAGAACTATACTTGAGTCTAGTACTTTTTGTATCGATAAGTATGTCAATGGAGAAAGTTTTGCTTGGCTAAGTTAATAAATGAAACATTTATGTAAGCCTTCATGTTCTTTGAACCTTTCTAAATTTAAATAAAGTCATGCTAAGTGTTTATTTTATAAGTCTTGTCTCCACTAATTGTACGAAAATGAAATTAAACTCAAACGCTTCCATTCTCTAATATAAATAATAATAATGGAAAAATTTCTGGGGACGTGACACCATTTTCTGCCAGATTTGATGACCATACTTATACCGCTTAAAAAGATTGCAAAGTTAAATTTCATTTTCTGCTTAACTAGCTAAATAAATACATTGCACATACAACATAATAATCATCAAAAAATACACTTTGAGACATTGAGATAATTTCTATAATTAAAAAAATATATATATGAAAGAGAAGAAAAGGAAGAGACTTGTGTAAACTTCCTTCCTCCTCTACATATGGAAGGATCATGCAAGAGAATTCCTTTCTTTGTGGGATCTTCTCCCTTCCATCTTCAACAAATGAAGCAGGAAATCACTCCAAGTATCAATGGGTCCTGGCAAGCACCAATGCACACAATCATTATACAAAGTCACATTCTCATGTGGCCAATGGCCATATCTACTTGGATGTCCATCTGGCCTCAATAGCATTGCCTGTGTTGTGTCAATCAATCTGAACCTTATTCCTTTCTTCTTCCCTTCCCTTTCTGCAGCATTAAATTCCTCCAATTGTGTCATATAAAGATCCAAATCTAGACCTTCTAATTTTATCTCATTGCTTCTAAATGGCCTCTGCCTCACACAATTTCCACCTTGATTCCACAACCCACCTTCAAAGTGAGATGGTGCAAAAGTCCTTAAGAATGTTATCCCCTTGAATTTTTCTAACTGGTTTACAGCTCGAAATGCCGTTCTAAACGCCCACCGGTAACCGTAAGATTTCGTCAAGTCGGTCACGTTCGGGAGTTGGCAGAACATGCAACCAACGAGCCGGCCTTTCTCATAATACATGGCCGGGCGGTAAAACCAGTGACCCACGTTGAGCACAATGTAGTCGAATTCATGTACATCCTTTGTCCATGTCTCATCAAATTCATCAAGATAGAGGTTGAATAGTCCGGTATGGGTCGGACCATTTGGGTCCTCCTGCTTGGCCTTCACCAAGAAAGGCGTCCAATAGTGTGCTAGTGTAAAATTGTACGTCACATAGTTCCAACGCTTGAAATGCTCGTCGGGAGTGTACGAAACATCAATTGGATACTCCACCTAAAATCATCAAAATTACCCAATTATTACAACAAAAATTCTTGAACATACATAACCGATTAGACAAGTTAGATAGCAAGACAACAAAGATATAGCTCCAAAATTTTGAAATGAAAATATCATAACTAAACGGTCCCATAATTCACACATACACACACACACAGATATATATATATATATATTTCTTTGTGAAAACAAATTCCAGCAAAGGGATCACATGCAACAGAATCTCGATGTTTAAAGATAAAAAAGTGCATGGACAAACCATTATATGTAGGACATATTTACAGTACGGGGTTCTACTCAAATGAATATTGGATAAATACTTTAATTCATTCATTAATAAATACCCTAGGAAAGATAAAAATGAAGTATATGGTCGTCCGTTGGGTAAAGGGTTAGTGAACAAATCCATGAAAACGACAATTATCTTTTTAAAATTTCTAGATCTTGAAATTGTTCAGGAACTCACGTTGCCACGTTTATATATTCCCTCTACTTTGTCACCTTCTCCTATTAAATTATTTCTTTTTAACCCATCTTATTCTGCAGAAATAATTATTCAGATCCCGTTCGATATGTCAGACTGCTTCCCATTTTCAAAATTTTTTTTGCAACCCTTCCCATTTTCAAATTTTGAATCTAGCTAATTAATCAACACAAATTTTAATATGCCCACACGAGTACGTTAATACACTCTCATGTCCATATATAGTGACACATAGGTGATTGATCTAAAAAAAGTGACACATAGGCAGAAGCATATGTAAATTTTTATATTAACGTGTCTAAAAATGCGTCATGATTGAACACAGAAGCCTATATATAAAAATCTGCTTGGCTCATTTTCGTTTGGAAATGTTCCAGCAAATAGATGGTTGTCTTATTTTATCTTTCGTTTTCATCAAGAAATGATTAATTCATCATAATTACGTCTACAGTTTAGTTTAATTAAAAGAAATTATTGCTATATAAGTCACCATCAAGCCAACTCATATTTTACTAGCCGATCGAAAATGAAAATGTAACTAACCTTTGAATGACAGCAGTTGTTAAGATTCTATAAATCTGCTAATAATTGCGAATTAAATGAAGGTCTCTTCTTAATTAAGTTTCATGCATGTTAGAAATGTTTAAACGATACTAATTACATTGATTAGACATCTAAAATAATTAAAGATGGCGTTCGGACTACTCCATCTAACTAGTAAAGTCGGCGTTTAATTAGAAAAAAGTAAAATATATTATTAAGATTGAATTTGGGGAAAAAAAATCCATTTTTAGGAAAAACTTCAAGGAACATTCTCAAACTAACTAGGAAACGATTTTGCTAAAAATCTGCAACTAATTCTAAGGTATAAACTAATCTGGAAATGAACATGAAAGAGATTAAACCAAAAATAAGAGCATGTATATGAATTGTATAAACTTACCCTGGATAATAGGCATATTAAGGATTGCATTTGGTTCCTCCCAACAGAGTCTCCAATGAACGCCATAGATTTGCCCCGAACCACATCGAGAAACTGATAAGGATTGAACACCGGCAAGTCGCAGCCATCGGGTTTCCACTTCCATTTCATGAACTCTTTATCCGGCCTTCCATACTTCATGCAATTCTGGTGCTCATGAATTGCCCAGCAGGTCTTGTTCGTGTAGTATGGCGCCTCGGGGTTCGGAACCCATTCCCCAACCGAAATGTCGCACTTTTCAATGTCTTTTTCCTTAATCTTTATGGGTTCTTTCTCTGCATGGTAAAATAGAGGAGAAATCTGTGCAGAATTCTTGTAAGCAGAGTTCTTTAAGAATGGGAATGGATAGTTTAGGCGAACAATTGTGAGGATGATCAATGTTATGGCTACTAACGCTATGGAGACGTTCTTTGCGTTTATGTTACTTGGTTTATTCTTTCCAGAAGAAAACTCCATGGATTTGAGGTTGATGAAGATTCAGAAAGAAGGAAGAAGATGTGGATAGGAGAGGGTGCAGGGCAGGAATCAAAAGGAGATCTGGCTAAAAGTGTCGCACCAAGTTGATGATATATTATTAGTCTTTGGATTTGGTTAAAAATTATTGAAATGAAATAACAATTTTTTAGTCATGTTTTGCACCTTCCTCCATTATTAGAATTTTCAATGGTGTCTTATCTTTCTCCTGAGTACTTACTACACCAATAATAATAATAATAATTAGTATATACTTCATTCATTACATGTTCAGCCATTGCATAATAGGTAATATCACAAATCGTCCATAATCTTTTTTTTTTCAACCTCTGAATCTCTAACCTTTCATAAATTTGCATGTGTCATCCTTTTAGACCATTAACGTCCAATTTTTCCATTATATGGTAAGAAAATGACCTTTTCACCCTTATGTTGTAATAAGAAAAAATAAATAACTAGCTTTTAAAAAATAAAAAATATACATTTCTCTTCAAACATGCCCTCTATCTGATCATCCACAATAAGAAACCATATATAACAAACACCACTGCGGTGTCCCTTTTTCTAATAGATTCTTGCAGTAAAATTAGAGGACCCAAACCGTTGGCGGTCATGCAAAAACAAGAGGTGGGTGTTAGGGAAGAAATGTATTTTTTTAATATTATTTTGATTTTAAAATCTCCTTTCGTATTTATTTTTCTTTATAAAAAGATAGGGGTAAAAAGGTCATTTTCTTACCATATAATGGCAAAATTGGACCAAAACCGTCCAAAAGGGTGATGCGTGCTATTCAATGAAATATTAGGGACCCTAGAAGTTGAAAAAAATGTTAGGGACAATTTTGCTATAACATGCAAAGGTTAGGGATGATTTGTCAAATTTACCCTTGCATAATTGATCTCTTAACAATTTTAAAAAAAAAATAATGACTCGCTAAATGATCGACAGAAAGTCATCGATGAGAAAAGTGCTCAGCATGGTTGAGTTTTAGATGAACGAATAGTCGAATATATTTATTTGGAATCCTTATACGTTGGTTGTGCCATTTTTAAGTTTTTGGATGCAATAAAAGTTGATCTATAATTTCTTTGACTAATCTTCCATTGGGTTGATGAATTTAAAGATCTATATAATTTTTAATTGAGTGAAGTAAGATCCAAGCTGTCTACGCAGTGAATAAAAAATAGCCAATATAGATCGTGTGGTCATAATTAATACTTAAGTATTAAATAAGTTAATAATAATGAGAATAAGCATGCTGTGACAAATTATTACCCCACTCACTCCACTTTGTTTTACATATTTTTACTAAAAATGGTACAAGCTAGGCCACCAAGAACTCCGTTTGGTTACATCAATATCAATATAATAATAATGTCTTAAAATTACTTTATTTATTAAACCTCCTAGTGTCTTGATTTAATTATTATTAATGATAATTAGTGTAATCGTGGAGTCGGTTTATCCTTCTGTGATCATAATTAATCCAAATAAATAATTCGTTGATGAATAATAATATACAAAAATCATTCAAACAAATGTATAAAATTAATTAGAAGGAAATAAAGCATAATAGCGTGGTTGCGTGCAGTCCCGAAAAGCACATGAATGAATTTGAGTGATCCAGAAAAGGAGTTGAAAAGAAATTTCAATTATTTAGAATTGACAAGATTTGGACAGCTCCCAAGAGAAAGTGAAAGTAAACCACTCAAAAGAAGGAAGCTGAATTTAATAATTCTTTCAATAGATTCAAAATTTACAACGTGTTTGGTAACTCACAGAATTATAATCTGTCACACGATATTATTTTATTGGTTTTATTTTTTGTAAAATGTCAAAAAGTAAAAGTCAAGCAACATATTTGACTTTTTATAAAAACAACCAATAAAATGGTGTCACGTAGATGTAGTAGATTATAATCCAACAAAATCATCCATTAGAGATCGGAAGAGCATGCCAAACACATTGTTAATTTTGTTGCCAAGATTTGGTTGTAACTACAAATGATATCAAGATCTTAATAATCATTTAATGATTTACATTTATTTGTTTTTTAATATAAATAAATACAAATGTCTGGTCCATAGGCTGCATTATGAACTGTTTTGTGGTTTTTGAAAGAAGTCGAAATTCTTTTAGAGAGGGATATATGCGGGAGCGTAGTTTGTCAAATACTACACATTTTGGACGAAATATTAGAAGCTACAAATAAGTTAGTTATTGAAATATTGAACGTGAGGATGGAATAAAAATAGAGATATAACTATGATAGTAAATGAAGATTGGACGTTCATTGTAATAATTAAATCAAAGTCTGATATATCAATCGGTCCCGCTTCAGAGTCTTATCTATCTCCTGTTAAAGAGCCTTATTGCTTACGTGACAGAAATCTAACAAAAGTTGTCCCACCAACAAGGGGCCGCTTATGTTAGATTTTCTCTACGTAAGCGATCTATTTCCTTAACAGGAGCCTTGTCTATCTCCTTAGCAAATTTCATACATCAATAAGATATTGTAAGGTCATTTTATTATAAATTGAAAATAATGTAACTTATTGAAATTCCATTTTATTTTTATTTTTTCTAGAATAATATCTTACATAATAATTAGGTTTTTTTTTTTCTAAAAAACATAATTAGTTTAGATATTAGCTAGATTTTGATATTTTTTTACACTCTTATTTTCCTTAACAGGGGTGAAACCCCTAGGCATCTCATGGGCACAACCCGATCCGTCCGGGTGTCCGATACGACTTCGATAAGTAGGCCAACAAAACTACGGCCCATTAAGGAACATAAGGCCCAAAGAGTCCAGTTGATCAGGTCATCAAACCATACTTGAGTATTATTAGGACATAAATTTTATTTTACCTACATATAGTCATTTATTAATTATGCTTATCTGCATACGTGACACACGTTGAAACTATAAGTGTGGGGCACTTGTAACTTAGATATATACCACATATGCACTTATGCGTGTAAGTAAAATAAAATTCTTGAATATTAAGATGTTCTATATCTTAGAAAAACGATTGATTTTTTGAAATTCAAAGTGCAGATCAAATTACAATTTTTTTGTGACAATAAAGCGGGGTTGTAAGAGAGGGGAACTGAACCTTTAATCAAGACTATAAATAACCAACAATTGTGCCACTAGACTACAAAGGTCTTAGCAAAACAAATTACAGCTGATTACCAAGAAAAAAAAGGGGGGAAATTGTAAAAATTTCTGAGCAGTGAAAGGAAATTTATCAAGATATTCATTGGTATATATTCAATTATTATTGTTTTGAATTTTGGATTTCAACTCGACCCGGATCTCAACCCGAGGATATCTCATTCCGTATTTCCCTTTTCAAGAGTTGTTGCAAGAAATCATTCCAAGAATCGATAGGTCCCGGCAAACACCAATGCACACAGTCATTAGCATATGTCACATTTTGTTCAGGCCAATGCCCATATTTGCTAGGATGCCCGTCCGGTCTCAACAACATTGGCTTTGTCGCGTCGAACAACCTAAACTTCGACCCCTTCTTCAATTTCCTCGCTTCTTCCTGTGCGGCATTCAACTCCTCAAGTTGAATCGAGTACATTTGGGCACTGAAATCCTCAAATACCGTTTCATTCCTCTTGAAAGGCCTTGTCCTCGCACAGTCTCCACCTTTATCCCAATCCCCGCCTTCAAAGTGAGAGGGCGCAAACGTCCTAAGATACGTCACACCCTTGAACATTTGCGCTCTATTCATCGCACGAAATGCCGTCTGAAATGCACGCCGGTAGCTGAAAGTTGATGTGAAGTGGGTGATGTTCTCCTCGGGGCAGTAGAGGCAGCCGACCAGGCTATGGTTGAGGTAGAAATAGGTGGGGCGAAAGAACCACTGCCCGGCCGATATGATCACATAGTCAAAAGCTTCAATTTGTGTGGTCCATTGTTGATCATATTCATCGAGATACAACTTAAAAGGGCGTGTAATATCATTAGAGTCGGTTCTTTCTGTCCGTACTAAATAGGGTGATGAGAAAATTGAAATCGTGAAATTATAGTCTTGATATTCGTGGCGTTTATTTGCATCCGTCGGGCCCGAGACATCCACGGGGTAAACAACCTGCAATTGTAAGTGCACAAGAAATTAATAAAATCATTTAACTTGTCCATCTAGCTAGCTAATAGCGACAGAGTTGCATCTGATTTCTGACATGTCACAGATAATAACCCAACTAATCCTGCATTAATTAGAAGTCCAATCTCATCCTAATTAATTTATTTGACCGATCCAGACCTCATTTATAAATAATACAGTTATGCATCATTTTCCCACTAATTATAATTCAAAACCCATATAATAACATAATAATTTTTATTATTCACAGTCAACTGTCATTCAGTTGCCTTACTGAGTATGGAAACAATATGATTGGACGGTAAAGTATATATAAATTAGTGAAACGGAGACATATATACTGCCTTTAATTAATATATTAATCCCATGAGCTTCAAATTTTTTACTATATATAATGAAAAAACAAGCTAGTGCTTTGTATTTAATTATTATCGTTACTACTACTACTTTCATTTCACTGATAAACCCCGAAAAACTAACTTCACCAATCAGCTTAATTTTCAAACAAACTATAACTTATGAAGCCAGCGGCTGGTTAATTTTAATTCAACTTGAAAAATTATACTAGTAACTTTATATCCATGAATTATTCCAACGGAAATACAAACTAAGGTGTCCGCTGTCCGACTGGTGTATTCCGTTTTTTATATTGCCTAATGCTATATGATGGCATAAAATTAAATTAAATAACTTAAATTTAGTTAATCTTATTCGTTCAATTTTATTTGTATCATTTAATGCAATATTATTAATTGTCATGTCTACACATATGGACTGATGCTGAATACGAGTGTTACATAGAATTATTCAAAATTTTATGTCAAGCTTCGTGTGTTCATACAGCATGTCTTCAAAAGCTTATTCCCCAGCCGGCTGCCTGCCGGCGATGTAGAGGGAGATGAGTATTTTCCGGCCAAAATTCTTAACAGAAAACAAGGTGCAATTTTGGAAGAGAGATATACATACCCGGGAGAGGAGGCAAATCAAAGACTGCATGTGATTTCTTGCAACAGAGTCCCCGACAAAAGCTATTGATTTTCCTCTAACGAGTTGAAGAAACTGATGAGGATCAAATATGGGCAATTCACAGGCATCAGGTTTCCACCGCCATTTGAGGTACCCTGTATCCGGCCTTCCAAATTTCATGCAATTCTGGTGCTCCTCTATCGCATTACATGTCGTGTTTGTGTAATATGGCCCCTCCGGATTCGCCACCCATTCCCCTGTAAACAAATCACAATCATTTTCCCTGCCCTTACTGCCTACTGTTTCATTGGCGGCACTAGGTGCTGGCGGCAAAACAGAGGCGCTTGGTAGTGGATTCTTGGGCTCGGCGGGTTGAGCAGGAGTTGGAGTTACTGAGTCATGATCTACAGATTCAAATTCTGGAGGATCAGAATCGGATAGTATAACTTTCTGGGATTCTCTGGTTATGCTGGGATATGAAAGAGCGATGATGGTCAAGAATAATAAAGCGAAAACTATGACGGGAGCAAGTTTTGGGGTTAATTTTCTTCGTGTTTGGGATTTCCCAAAGGGAAGTTCAGAGGTTTGGAACTTCATTGAGGTCTCCTGTAATGTTGTGTAGAGAGGCACAAAGAAAGTATTTCATGAGGAAGACGAAGACTTTCTACGTATTCCCTCCATCGGAAACAAAGGGATATTTATTTATTAACGAATATGTCAGCGCCAACCTTAACTGACAGAAATTTATTTTATATTTTACTCTGTATTTATTCATGTTTAATTGCCAAAATTACTTGTAATTAACTAGTTAATAATTGATTCTAAATTTCTTATATACCTGAATGGCTGAATCAAATCAATGTATATAACAAATTTCATCTTTGAATAATTAATATATGGCATTACTACTCCTGGTAAGTAAAGGTTATGGCACAAATTAGTCAAAATATTTTGGATATTAGGTGTGGAGTGTATGTAATTTCAAGCCCAAAAATAAATGGAAAAGATTATGGCACACTAGGGGTATATCTTATAAGTCATGACTAGGAATCCACATGTGAATTTAGGAGTCTAGAAATTGTTATTTAATTTAGGCCCTAAAACCCACATGTCGGTTTCTAATTGGTCAGAGTGAAGTACTAGATTTTTTTTTTCAAAAATAAATAATACTTTATTATTTTGATCTAAATTGAATAACACATATGAATATTTCAACGTTGACTTAATAATATTTAATTAATAATAATAACTTCTTAATAACAAACAACTAAAGAATAAATGTCAATTGAAGAAGGTAGTTACGTTTTTGTTTTCGTATTAATAAATAAATTGATAACTTCTTCAAATCAAAGAGCCAAAAGCTTTCACTTTCTCCAATTTATATACATACTCCTACTTTTCAGAAGGTTTGAAAGGTCTTTCTTTTTTAATATTTCATTTTTAATTTAATTGTGTGTAATGTAAACTGATTAAAACAATTGTTTTTTTCCTTAAAAAAATGAGTTATAAGAATGGTTTTGGATTCTCAAGAAACCAACTTGAATTTCAGAATGTCGAGCTCATGAATCATGCCCTTTGTTATCACCTATAGTGATCAGCCCTCTACACTCAATAAACTAGAAGAATGGGTAACTTTGACCGTGTCTCCAAATTTTTAATTTTAATAGAATTTTTTCTCTAATCTTCCGTTTATTCACGTGTTTCCTTCCCATGTCAAATTCTTTCAAAATTTTTCGTGGCATGTTAGTGAGGGGTAATTGGGAATAAAAATTGCGTAATTTTTGCTTTATGTTCTCAAAAACTTTCAATTTTGACGCAAGTTTGTTTACATTCTTTGCTCTTCTACTTCGTCCCCCTAGTCTTCATATAGTCACATATTACATCCCCAGTATTAGACTATGTAAATTTTTCAGTTTGTTTAGTACAACACATCAATGAGGGGCAAATTCGAAATAATTCATGACAACTCATTAACATGTTGTTTAATGATTGACGAAATTTAACATATTGGGGACGGAGCACATGAATACATGAGACACTAGAGAAACTAAATAGGGAAAAAATGGGGGCAAAATTGTGTTATTAAAATTGAAGCACAAAAAGTGACAATCCCCCCACATACACAAAATACTTAATTCACCCAATCAATTAATAACACAAAACATATACTACATCTGTCTAAAAAAGATATTCCTATTTTCTTTTTTATATATATTAAGAAAACTTTATTTAATAGTATTAGAAAAATATCATTTATCTATTATATCTTACATTTATTAATAATTCTACTTTAATAATTCTATTTTTTATAACTATGCACATTAAATAGGGGTATATAAGAGAACTAATATTTCAACTATTTTTTAAAAGAGTGATACTATTTAGCTCAACTGGTACTTGACACCATATTAATGTGATATTAAATGATAAGTTGAATTAGTGGGTCTTTTATTTATTCGTTTAATTTGACTTATCATTTAATGTCACTTTAAACGCTACATAGACTGGTGTTAAGCACCACTAGTGTTACATAGTATTATTCTTTTTAAAAAAAACTAGACCATATTTTGGGGAGGACGAAAAAGGAAATCTGGATCATCTTTTTAGGACAGAGGTAGTATGACATGCTTTGCCCAAAAAACAAAAAAGATTAAAAAAATTACAGTATGATCGAGCTCTGACTGTCGGTAATCTTCAATTATATAAGCTCTGAATATGAGTAAAAAATTGATACATGAATTAATGAATAACAAAAACAAAAAATAAACTAAGGGTAGTAGTTCAAGTGGTAAAGAGCAACCTTTACCAGGACGAAATCCTAAGTTTGAGTCTATACCCTCTCCGAAGTATCCCCGATTGAATCAAAAAAATAATAATAATAATTACATGACTGTCTAATTTTTTTCTTTTTTTAATTTTCCTGTTTTTGGAGCTTCAAAAACCCAGATAAAATACGAGGTAAATAAATCTATCTGTTATTCTGAATTTCCCTTTTCAAGAGTTGTTGCAAGAAATCATTCCAAGAATCAATTGGTCCAGGCAAACACCAATGCACACAATCACTGACCACTGTCATATTCTCCACCTGCCAATGTCCGTATTTACTTGGGTGTCCATCTGGTCTCAATAACATCGGCTTTGTCGCATCAAACAACCTAATTTTCAACCCTTTTCTCCTCCCTGCTCTCTGTGCTATCTTTAATTCCTCCAATTGAATTGTATACATTTTGAAGCTATAATCCTCCAAAACTGTCTCATTCCACTTGAACGGCTCTGTCCTCGAGCAATCTCCGCCTCTGTCCCACGGCCCGCCTTCAAAGTGGGATGGCGCAAACGATCTAAGAAATGTTACACCGTGGGGATTGCTCCGTTCGACTATTGCCCGAAATGAAGTTCGGAATGCACGCCGGTAGCTGAAGTAGGAAGTCATGTGGCTGATGTTGTCCTCGGGGCAATAGAGGCAGCCCACGAGGCGGTCATTGACGTAGAAGTAAGTAGGACGGAAGAACCAATGTCCCGCGGAGATGATCACGTAATCGAAATTGCCGATTCTACTTGTCCAGTGTTCATCAAACTCGTCGAGAAATAGCTTGAAAGGCCGTGTAACATCGTTGAGATTGGTTTTCTCTGTTTTTACCAAATAAGGTGACCAAAACATGGTGATGTTGAAGTCGTATTCGGGGTACTCGTACCGCTTGTTTTGATCAATCGGGCTCGATAGGTCTAGAGGGTACACAACCTGAAAAGAGGACACAAAATTATAATAATCTATAGTAGAAAAGAGTTTAGGTTTATGGAGCTGAGTATAATTCTCGGACTACGTATACTAATAAAAAAAGTATAGGCGGGGAGAGATATGGACGGGGAGAAAGAGATACAAACCCTAGACAGGAGGCAAATCAAAGACTGCATGTGATTTCTTGCGACAGAATCTCCAACAAAGGCTAATGATTTCCCCCTAACAAGTTGAAGAAATTGATTAGGATCAAATACAGGCAACTCACAGGCATCAGGTTTCCACTTCCATTTCAGGAAACCTTCATCTGGCCTACCAAATTTCAAGCAGTTCTGATGCTCCTGAATTGCATTGCATGTCCTGTTTGTGTAATATGGTCCCTCTGGATTCGGAACCCATTCCCCAGAAAACAAATCACAATTCTCCCCATCTATCACTTCCGATCGCACCATGCTACGATCATTGTTGTTGTTATTATTATTCGATATTGACGGCTTCTTGGATTTTCCTTCAGAAACTTTTGGAGGTGGCAAGAATGTTTGAGACCGTTTAGTTTTTCTCCTTTTAGCCTTGTCAACTTTTCTTCTAGCGAGCTTTTCCCGGTGGGCGGCTCCATCATCGACCTTTGGTGGCGGCGGTGGCGGTGGATTTGTTTCTTCATCATCCTCCGGCAAGTTATCCTTAGCCTCCTCTGACTCACCCTCATTCAATTTTGATGCAGCACTCGTTATCTGATTTACTTGTTGCAATTTGTTCTTAGCCTCCTCCGGCTCATTATCATTAAATTTAGGCGTTGATTTGATGTCCACATCTTCCCTTTTGGCGATCGTTTGCTGCTCACCAGGGTCTAAATCGGGAGGAGGGTCTAAATGGATTCTTGGTGTATCGGAATTATCAGCCTCGAAGGAGTCGTAGGAACTCCAAGCTTCGGAGATTTTCCGGTGGGATTCTTTAATGGTGGGGTAAGATCGGAAGGGATTGTCAAAAACACTGCTAGGACTACAAGTGGTGCATACTTTGGTGTCTTCCTTCTTGATGGAGTTTTCCCTAAGGGAAGTTCGGAAGCATGAAGCCTCATGGATGGATTCTGGAAAAGAGAAAGAGGAAAGAGAAAGGGAAAAGAAGAAGAGGGGAAAGGAAGGAAAGATTGGATGACAAAGAGTTTGCATGAATACGCATCTCTTGCGGTCTAGTGGTAAAAAACGTGGTGGCTATCTATGGATGTATGTGTGATAAGTTTAAGTCCACTTTTAGAGAAAGGATTTGGGAAGAGGACATTAGACTTTTTCCACGTATATATAATGGATAATTGTATTTATCTTGATATCTAGATTATATGTACACAAAAATATGAATGAATTGGCATATTTGTATATTTCGTCTTGGCACCACATCCCAAGTGTAGGTCAATCCGCCGTTGGTCAAAGAAGTTGACCCTCTAACAGAGAACTGACGACCTGACACGTATGGCCCTGGAAGACCCCACAAAGTTGCTGGTCTCACGACTTGGTGATTTGAAGATGCCTTGTCACCTGTCACTGCTAAAAAATACAAGATTAACAATAAAATTTTAATAACAGAACTAATTCTATTACTATTAGTAACAGAATAGCAATAGAATGTGAGTTGTCACAGAATTAGTAACATAATCTTTTTGTTACTACTTTTTCATTACTAATTTGTTACTGAATAGTAACTTAAAAAATTTATTACTATTAGCAACAGAATAGTAATGTATTAGTAACGAAATGCGTATAGCCACGGAAGTAGTAACGGAATCACTTTTATCGCTAGTTTTTCATTACCAATCTTTTACTAAATAGTAACGTAAACAATTTGTTACTATTAGTAACGGATTACCAGCAATTTCGTAACAAATATGGTTGGGGAAATTACGAGAACATACTTTATATAAATTATAGTGCAACATATTAACAAAAATATATAGTAGCCTGGTGGTTGAGACTTTACTCGCCAACTACGAGGACTAGAGTTCGAATCCTTACAGGAGCAATAGGGGGAATTATTTACTTTCAAAATTCTAGTCCACGATTAGTAACGGATTTAGTATCAGAACGTTTCCGTTACAATAATTCATTAGCCACAGATTGACCCGTTTAAGATCGGAAGAGCTCCATTACAATTATACATTTTCTTGTAGTGCGTGTCTCTTAGATGACAACTTGCTAGTCCACTTGTTGGGCCTTATTACATAAGAGATAATATAATGACATTTAATGTAAAGATAGTCTTTGTCCTTTGTACGACATAAACACGCTGGCATTCAACCAGCAACTAATACTTACAAGGCCTCTCATTAGCCAAGTGTTAAATTGAATGAATGTAATCATGACACGTCCCCAATTTATACTATATTTGAGGAAAACCATGCCAAAGGCATAGTTCTCTTATTCCCCACATAATCTTTATCTTGTGCATTTATTTTATCTCCATTTTCTCCTCTCTCAAATCTACCAAATCTCACCAAACTCTCATCTCTACTACAAGAAATATTTCAAAAAAAAAAAAGTTTTTTCATGTATACAAATTCGTTTGTTGATTGATAATCCAAATTTGATCTCAACATTAGGCATTCTATAATTCTCTTTGTCCATATAATTATATATAAAGAAGGATTATTTTAGTTTTCGAGATTATAAAAATAAAATATATATATATATATAGTCACTTAGCTGAGCTGTGGTATATTTGTATATTAAGTATTTTCCCTCGGCTTGTCCTCATTTGGTGAAAAGAGAATTTGTAGTATGATGACAGAGAAACGTAATATAGTCTTTTAGAAAGTTGTTATGTCATTCGGTTTGATTTCTCAATCTATTTATTTTGGATGTACATGTAGCAGGACTTTCTATTTATTAGCAAATTTCTCTCATAATTATTAGTTTATTAATGTTAAGTTCGTTAGGGGTTAAAAAAATGAAAAATAAAAAAAATCAAATTATTTTATTTTATACTTATTTTGATTCATAAATCATAAGTATATTAACATCTCCAATGTGTAGTCAAGGTCATGGGATGGTTTGGAGAAGAAAGATAGAGATATGATTATTTTAATTGTAGATGGACGAAAGGAGGTGTTGGGGAAAAAAGAGGGAAGAGTGAAAAAGATGAGAGATAGATAGAAATTCAAAAATAATGATAAAATAGTAGTGGAGATTGATGTGTAATTTTAGACCTTAGTGGAGATGGAGGTGTAATTTTAGACTTTACACGTGATACGAGGAAAAAAAGTAAAGTGTGAACAAAAGTAGTGTAAATGAGAGAGAAGTGATTAAAAAAAAAGGAAATTAAAAAAAGGGAAAACATGTGAGACTGCCTAATTACGCACACACCAAAATTGGCTCCTTTTTTCTGCCTTTTTTCCCCCGGAATTAAAAACTATACTTTCAATTTGGGCCTACCTTAAGCCAATTAATAAAAATGGCCGAAATATTCTCCACGGCGCCCCTGCGCACGGAAAAAAGGGGGAAAATCTTATGCAACTTGCCTCAAAACTCATACAAATCAAATTTTTTTGTCAACAATTTTTTCGGGCTCTCCATAAAATTCAATTTTCTACAACCGGTCTATCTCCAGAGAACGACGGTATGATATTTATGATGGTACGTAAATTTAGTGGTGTTTAGCATAGATTTAAATAGCATATATTATATTAAATGATAAATAAATATAAATATACAGAAGCCGAGGAGGCCTAGCCCACTTGATTCAGGGGTTAGGCTGAGATACTGAGACCTAGAAGTCTTAAGTTCAATTCCCTTGTATGGTTCAATTCTCCTGTATGGAGTATTTTCTACGTTTTATTGTAATATGTATTTCCACTATATGTGAGTTTGTATTATTGATTTTCTTAGCGCAAGATTAATGTTGAGCCAAAAAACTTAAAGTGAAAAACTCAAAGTGTAAACTGAAGGGGAAAAAACTTATTTGAAAAATAGCGGAAGAAAAAACAAAGGCCAAGGCCAATTTTACATGGGTGAAAAAACCTAAAATTGGGGTTAAATTTGGCCCTTTGTTTACCTTCCCCCTCCCAAAGTGTTAAAATTTATCTCTTTGCATTTATACATTATCTAAGTCAAAGGGGGAAAAAGCCCAAATTTTAGGAAAATTAGGTTTTTTCCCCCACATTAATCATGCTCTTAGTGTTGTGTTCAGTGGCGGAGCTTCATTTTGGCAAAGGAGGCAGCCGCCCTCCCAAAGTTTGGAAATTTCCCCCTTTTTCTGTCCTTTGTTTTTTCTTTCCTTTTTGAAAATTTAAATTATTGATTTTGAATTGAACTAGAAAAATAAAATTCAGTTCTTACTTTGAAAGGTCTACTAGTTAAGTCAACTCCCATATAAAAAAAGGAAACTTTGTACAATTTTAAAATATTATTATACACACATTTTTCCAGGATTGTCAAAATACTATGACTTATTTATGTAATTGATTTTATTTACTATGTCGAAGAGATTTATTTCAAAAATAATGTTCTTCAACGTAAAGGTAGTATTTAGTTCGAAATTGGTATGGTTTGAAATACTTTAATTAAAATGAACATTGTTTTTCATTATTTAATTTTTGCCCCCTGAAATAAAAATTTCTGTGTCCGCCACTGGCTGTGTTTTAGTGGGATAAATATCTATATATATTTGTACTGCTATGATACAGATTTGTAATTGCGCTTTTAAAAAAAATGTAAATATAAAGAAATAAAATTAAAGGCATGCACATACGTGGTCCCTCGAGTTCAATATATAATTTATAATCTGATGTGAGCACTCCGGATATTATATAGCATTATTCCTCTTTTTTGACTCTTTGTTCTTTAAAATGTTAGGTCCGGAAATAAACATATATACTTTATTATTGAAAAATATGAAACCTTGCGAAAAATGTGTGATTGAAAGCATCTATTAGTTACTCATTTTTATTTTAAATGTATAAGTGACTAATTTGGCTAAATTCTATTTTAAATTAGAGAAAATGAAAATTTTGAAGCACTTTCGTGAGCCGACCTCGTGTTCTATCTGTGCATGCATGGGTGTAATGTACCTATACAGTAATATAGAACGGGAGGTACCGTAACCAAATTATTCAAAAAAATTTTTAGCACCCCTAAAAAAAGATCCGAACGAGCTCTAAGTTTATTATTATTTCATACACGGATTCTCAGTTTCGATTTTTTCACTTATATCCCTTTCTTGATATGTAATGAATTACCGATCTTTTATAAAGAGGTGACCTCTCCGTAAGGGGAGAAGTCACCTCTTCTTAGAAATTTTCAACGGATTACCGCGACTAAATTCTCTGGTGGCCCTAAGAGCGCCGTGCATGCAATTATATGCTTCCACGCACGTCCAATCTCCTAAATTTGTCCCGCCTTGATTGAAATTTCGTTGTCAATATTCAAAATATTTTTTTCTTCAACAGGATCATCAAGTTATCATTTTACCTGTATCTTAAGTACATGTGTGTATATTTGACTTTACAACTTCACTTTTAACATTTCAAGAATGATACGTGAGCTAACATTAAATTATTGATTTGAATTCTATGTAAATCGTTTAGCAACGCCAAATTATTCAACTATTGACTTTATTGAACCCTTGAACAAAAGACCCCATCTATATATATTTACTATGATCTAGCGGCATAGCCATGCACTATTAGAGGAGTGGATTGGAGGTGTGAATGGTATATTATACACGGCTAAACCTTTTTTTAAAAACAAGGTAAACAAAAAAAACAAAAAATATCCAATTTTTTTTTGTGGTGGGGGCGGGGGCGATGTCCCCCCTAGCACAGTCAATTCCATGATCAAGCTTACTACGGGACATTATATCATGTATACATAAAACAATAATCACTTTACACTAATTCTGCAACCCTAACATAGCTGCAGTTGTATTAGACCAACAATTGAAACTCACTAACAAATATATTTTTTAGTTGGTCTATTTTACAAGGTCAGACACAGGCAGCATAGATCATTTTCATGTATATGATACATCTCTAGCATGGTACAAGACAATTCTACCTGATGTCGAAAGCTTACCCACTTCCACATTACGTGCTCCAACTTCTTTCCAAACCTCTTGACCCTAATTTACATGTGATATATATATTACCGTTGCTTCATTCATCCCTCACTTGTCCACATATTTCACTTCATTCTCCTTTGCAAAGCTCATTAGGTGACTTTTGAAAAAACTCTTTGGAAACGCCCCCCTTTAATTATCTTCCCCTGTTTGCCTCTGAGAATAATTATGTTTTTGTGCTGGTTTTGCAGTTTAAAAAGCTCTATATATACATGGCGGCGATGAGGGGTTTGGAAAAGCTGGTGGTGAATTTGAAGTCGAAACTGGTCAGGTCCATGAAAATGAAGAAGACTGATTATGACAAGATTGAGAAGAGCGAGAGCATGAGAGTCGAAATCAGAAGCCGAAAGGCTCGTAAGCTCATTGAAGAAACTCTCAAAATTGCAGATTCTCCCAAAACCAGAAGCTATGTTTTCTAGAACTGAAAGTCTAGTCTCTTGATTTGCTTCTAATAGCTATAATGGAAACTTCTTGGTACTCGGCGTGTTTGGTATGCATAATCACTCTATCAATCAGATGAACAAAATTTTAGCTTATATCGTCTTTGATTATATGATTTTAATTCGTTGATTTTGGGTTACGTATCTCTGGTAATTGATGAAATTGGAGGTTAATCGTCCACCGTTTTTTCCCATCTTCTATCATCTTCGTTTTTTGGAAGTATCGAATTCAATACATCTGGTATATACCCACCCACCAAAGCGCCCCACCCACATAGACTTGTATGGACAAAGGCAGGCATGCACATAACCAGTACTGCCATATCTGAAACATATGGTGTGTCTTGTATCCAGAAGTTGTCATCATCCAAAAATACGCCATGGTGGTCCAATATTCATCTAGATATTGGAATAAGGAGTACCTCCCCTTAAGCTAACAATAATTTGAATATTGTTACTAGTCAACTAGATAAAATAATTGGGTCATATCTCGTTGTCATCTATTTGTATAGAGTCATGAACATGTAAAATGAGAAAAATGAACAAATAGATACGTTGGAGAAAAGAAAAAGTACAACTTGATAAAATGGGCACTACGGATTTAGAGTGACATAGATATTGTTCAAAGGCAAATATGATCATCTGATGGGTTGTGCTATTTGAACAGGAATGTATACAAAAAGTTTTAACAAAAGATATATATATATATATATAGCAAGATATATTTTTCAACACATCATATATCAGTTTTAAATCAATGGTAATCACATCACCTCTTTGTCACCCATTTTGTCATCCATTTTGGTAAAGTGGTTTAATCATCAACGGATTTATGTGTAAATAAACAAATCAACCCCACAAAGACAACTATAAATTTTGCTTTATACTAACTTCTGTACAAAATATTTGCCTGGTTCTTCAAAAACAAAAAAAAATTGCTGTATTTCACAAAAGATTTAGCAAAAAGAAACCAAATTAAATCGACCAAAAAGGAGACCTACATTTCAACGAAGTGAAAACAAAATTCATCAAATGCTGCTCGAGTAGTTGGATGAACGATACTTGCATCTTGTTGTGGATCTTCTCTGAAAACCATTTGCTACCAATCCACTTTGCTTTGGAGGTTGGCGATCTCCCAACTGAAAATCATGCACAAAAACAATCCAAATGTCGTGTATTCGTATTATAATTAAGGGACTATGTTAAATCAAGCTCTGAAAATGGAGCCTGACCGCTCACGTGGCACAAATCTAACAAAAGCTTTTGTTAGATTTGTGTCACGTGAGCGGTCAGCTCTCATTTTCAAAGCTTGATTTATTTTCATAGCCGGATTGGATTATGTCAAGTGTCAATGGTGTTCAATAGTGGGATCTGACTCGCAAACTAATTTTAGAATGTCAAATGTGTGTATTCGTTTTGAGTAATTGGGTTGAATTGCTTGTTTAAGTTTAATGAGATCTCATGAGTCATACCGCGGGTCCACAATATGACATCAAGTCGATCCTATAAAGTAAAACATTGTTAGGATCGTCTTCTAAAATGCATGGGCAAAGAGTATATAACAAGTCTGATATATCATTATATGCATGAAAATTGCACAATGCCTTTTGTACATGCACGCATAGAAGAGATCGAGTCCTAACATGTTGGTTGATATTTTTATATGTTCAATGTTAGATGCGTGATTTGTCTCTGGATGATTTGCAGGGGCAGGGACGAGAACAGAGTTACAGAGAGAACCGTAAGTATTTATGGTCGTGGAACTTGAAATGCAATTGAGAATTAAAAAGCTGAAGGTCGAATAAACACGTCTCTAAATCGAATCAATCCCTTTGATTCATCATAGAAAATTCATTCAGCCAGTACCGTTCTGGGACCTGGTGAAAGTCTTCATGGCGGAGGTGACTTTCGCAGCGCACCGAAAACGAATGCGGTGAAAATCGACACCGTAATTGTCGAAATCATCAACACCCAGAGATAAATTGATTCAATTCCCTTTGATTGAAATCCCAGACCCAATAATCCAATGGACCAATCACCGACGTGCCGAACAGGAAAACCCCAATCCATACTGCGAGAGTAATTCTACTGCAAGTGAACATGGCTATTTTGCTATAAGCAATTGTTTAATATCCGTTTCCTCTTCAAAGGCCTCGGCCTTATCACCCGAAAAGGCTAGGCGCTTTCCCACTCTAG
>CAVNYN010265217.1:0-56706 GCA_963692815.1 Nyctanthes arbor-tristis | reverse complement strand
GTTTGATGCTGAATGTCCAGATGTGTGCTATCGAGTCCGTAGGTAAAAAGTAGGGGGGGAAATTCCAGCTCCATTTGTTGAACCCGTGAACTGGGAAAATGATATAATCCTGTCAAATGTACCCGTGGCTGGAAATTATTGGACCAATCAAATGGAGTTATCTTACAATAAGTCAACTTACATGAAGATTGTCTAATGATCTCACGCCATAATTGCATCTGGCGGGATAACACGCATGGCGGGAGATCATTTTTGGACATCCGGGATCCCCACAACAATTATCACAACGCTTAATGAAACAACAAATAAGTGGAGCATTTTCAAAACACATGAGGGAATTGAGAACGCTTACAAGAACTTTCTGGGAAAATCGTCAATATTTTTTTAAACAATAAAGATTGCTGTGGCTGAGGTAGTACACTATGGACACATCAACGCAAACGAGTGAACACATAACTTCCTATGAGGCCCAATGCTTATGCATTAAAATATGCCTGGAAATCCTTTACCACTAGAAATCAAGAATTTGAACATCGATTTTCACACCTCAGAACCAAAACTCTACAAGAAGGATCATCATAACTAAGTTAAACTCATCAAAGAACGTAAGAATGCCCCGTATCAAATCTTTCCCAAATAAGTTGGCTGTTCTCTAATACTTTAAAATAACCAAAACTATTTGAAAAGGTCATAAAAACCTCTAAATCCAAGTCTCATGGGGGAAACAAAAGGGAAGAAAAAGGGAAAAGAATCCCAAGGAAAACTTGTCATGAAAATTATGAAACATCAGACAACTCACAGTCAATAAATCTGTATGTTATCCTTAATCTAAGTTTCATTCTAATAATTCTAATAATTTGTAAAGCAACTCTCTATGCATCCTCTTCGTTCTCTACCAAAATCCTCTTGCATGCCTCATAACACATGAAAGATATCCCAGCAGCAGGCACCAACTTCATGCAGCTGGGACCTAGCCCTTTGTATAGACCTTGAATCCCTTCTTGTTCTAGTATGCTGGCAAGAGCATGAAGCACATTCTTGTACACTTGTCGCCCACTGAGGGCTCCAACCTGCATGTGCTTACGAGCCACCTCAAGAGGGAATGTAGCACTACTAGATATAGCACCAGCTGTAGATCCAATCAAAAGAGTCTCAATGTTACCAATATTCTCTTGTTTGAAAATTTTCCGGTATGCCTTTCTTAGTGTGTCATATGCGCAGTAATTGGTGGCAGCATACGGAACTACTCCAATTAGACTTGGAGTCAGTCCTCGGTAAAGCTCTCCTGGCCCACCTTCACGGAGTATTTTTATGAATGCATCTAGCAAACCATTGTAAACTCCTCTCTGCATATTTGAACAAGAACTAAACAATAAGGTAAAAGTTCCCAGATGCGAACAGGGAACTTGATAAGCGCTAGTTTGGAAGTGGTTACAGTAAGTAATATTTTAAAGTGAGTTAATTTGCCAAAAATGAATTTAAAAGTTGCATTCTTTTTTTAACTAATGGAACTATGAACTCCTGAAAGTGAAGCCGTCATTTACCTGAATAGTTAATCGAGTCTTGAGTAACTCAAGGGGATATGTCACTAAAGTCGAGCTAACTCCAGCACATGCTCCCGCAATCAATGAAGGAGGTATTTGCAATTTGGGTTTTTCCCCAAGTTTTGACGACAAATTTTTGTTGACAGTATCGTAAACAAATAACTGCAAAGTACTTGTAACAACAAATGTTAGTTATTTGTCATCGATTTTGAGTAGGAAGTACAGTGCAAGATCAAATAAAAGACCACAAATCATTTAAAGCACATGTTTGACCAAAACACAGGCTAGACATCTGATAGGACAATATACTCAAACGAGAAATATGAAAAATTCTGGCAATTCATGACAAAACATTATGACTTGCATATTTACAGATACACATTTAACAAATAGATTGGGGGGCCGGGGGGGGGGGGAGAGAGTGAGAGAGTGAGTGAGTGCTTTGCTTTACATGCAAAACAAAGATATCAGAGGACAAGGGAGAGGGTATTTACTTATTTTACAAATGGCGAACAGAATTAACTTGTTAAAATACATTGCATCCTAGATTCTCAACTCACCCAATCCGCCCACCAAAGGTCCAAAACCAAACCTTACCACCCAATGAAAACCAGTTAGTCTGTGCTCCTCTCAATGAAACATCATGATAGCAAGACTAGCAGTTGCTAATGCAATTTTTTAAGTTCTTTCTAAAAAAAATGACAGAATTTAGATAAGGTGTGCCTAGGCTTGTTTGATAAGGTGATCTCTAAAAAACATGACAGAATTAGAAATTAAAAGGAAGCTGAAATCTTGTCCACCTCACTGACCATGCCAGTTTAGCAAACAACTTGGGGTCTAAGGCCGGATATGGCGAATGATATTCTTTATCAAGTCCTAAGGAAAAAACAAAAATGTAAGCAGAGTATTTTTGTTTGAATCTATTTATTCAAATTGAATTATAATGAGAAATTATAATGAGGTGAAATGAGTGGTGTAGATTTAATAAAAGTTTAAAATTTGTGGTTATAAATGAGCAGTTGTCAAATCAGTAGTAGGTGAGATTATAATGTGTTTTCATAAAGAGAATCAAACACCTTCGTTTTGGTCTTTTCAGGCAAAATGAATTTTGAAGTTAACGAAAATGATCCAACTCATGTTTCTAGAGCATCATATTTGATTTGAAGAACTTACAGCGAGAAGAAAGGTTTGGCCACCAAAGATAGCAGATAACCACAAAAAAAAAAAAAAAAAAAAAAAAAAAAAAAAAAATCAACCCCTTTTTATCCGTTCCAAATTGTAGTCCACTAAGTTAATGTTCTAGTTTCCGTATACGCTCCTATTTAATTTGATATAATATGCACTATTTTTAGTAAAGAATAAGTGGAATAATAAATAAAAAGAAAGGGTATATGAGTAAATTGTTCATAAAGTGTTTCTTTTCCAAACAAAATTAATTAACTTTCTTAAACATTGTGAAAATAGGGGAAGTATCTTAGTGGGACAGAGGGAGTACCATTCCTGAAAACTGGTTCTTGTAAGAAAGCATTATCAAGATGTGTTCTCGGTACTAAATATAAGGTGTTCCAAAATGAATCACCAAATCAGTATCCATACTCCTCTATGTGCCTATGGAATTTTGAACCCTCTGTGCAAAAAATACCCTGAGTTTTCAGGAAGGCGAGGCATCCTATGATCTTCTTGGATAAAGATGGTGCGTTCATACCACACGCTAAAATCAAACATGTTATGATGAAAGTAAAAAGAGATCGAAAACGCACTCAGAAGCTGCGGTACATTTTCAAACACTAAAGTTCACAAGATTTAGATAATATTTCTTCTGCAATATAAGCATAATTGAGTCCATAACACCAAAGTAAATATGCTAGTTATATCTTCTACATGGAGCCATACTTGATTAGTATGCAATAATACTCATGTTAAAAATGCAAAGCAGCCATATCTGAAGATATATTTGAACTGTGGAAAGAAGAACAAAATGGCACTCGAGCTCATTATGTAGCTCATATAAAATGAATGCACAGTTCGGTATTATAGGGGACTACAGCCAGTTGATTTTAAACCACTTTTACCAAAGAAACACAAAGAATAAAATCAAACAAGCTGCACAATTGACCAAAGACAACTATCACACAGGCAGAAGCCCAGTAAAGACAGAAAATAAATGAAAACCCAAATAACATAATGCTGTCTTTTTTTCATTTTTCCTTACCTCTATAGCTTTGCTTGGTGCAACTCGAATCACATTAACAAGATTGCCTCTAAATAATCCTGGCCATCCATCAGTGTTCATAATATTATCGAACACCTCGATAGTGGAATGACCACTACTCCCAACCATCAAATGAGTCCTTATGGTCTCCAATGGTGCCACGGCAGTCCTTGAAACTGCCCCTGCAATCGCTCCACTAATCAACCTCCTTAGTGACGGATTTTCAATCTTAATCTTAATCCTAAGCCAACTTTTCTTCTTCTTAAGGTCCTTTTCCTCCTCTTGCGCACCCAAACTCTTAAACCTCTCAGAGGACAGATACTTAGTGAACAAATCGGCACATGGAATCTTGAAGCTGCCGTTTTCATTGTTGTCCACTTGACCTACGGAGGCAAATAGCCCAGCACCTGGAAATAAGTTGCATTCTTGGGGATTCCATTGGAGTCCCAACTGAGAATTCGAGAAGACCCCATTGTTTCTACACTGCAAAGCTTCCACTTCTCCTCTCCTACCCATAACTAAAAGTTCAAAACGAAAAACAAAAAAGAATCCAAACACAGGCGGCCCCTCTATAAAATCCCAAAATTTCCCAAGCCTACAGATTCATGTCCCCAGGCAATTTGATAACAGTGCAGGAGCAAAAGATTCGATTTTGAACAAATGAGCATCCATAACATCCATTCTTGACAACTGGGTAAGTGAAAATAATTTTAAAAAAAAAAAAAGGTATCTATTTCTTAAAACCCATCAATCTGATAATCCAAATGGGTGCACATATATGAACACAGTGTGCGAAAAATCAGAGCGAGAGAAGAGAAGGTGTGAAGCGTGCAGGTGGCGGATGAGTCAAGAAGGGGTGTTTCTTTAGGAGTACAGCAAGCGAGAGGTAGGACCGTAGGAAGTAGGATTCGGATCCTCTTTTCAACCCCAAAGATTGATGTGTAGTGCGTGAAATGCAAGGGAATCAATTTGAAGGGCCTCTTTACAACTAGGGCAGTAAACCAAGGACCTTTCCGTGCAACACGTGATCAAATTACAACAAGATTTCAGGCGAATTTTGATACTGATTAAACGAGGAAGTTGTGTTAGGATTTAAGACTTATTAAAGCAAGATTAATGTAAAGAAAAAAAATTAAAGGGGAAAAAATTATAAGGAAAAACTTATTTCTAAATAATGTGTAGTGAAAAAAAAGAATGTGAAATAGACACATAGAATTATTTATTAGACATGTAGCCCCTAATTTACCCTCACTCAACTAACATTTTGCACTATAAATTCATTTCATTATTTGAATTTGTAGGCACATTAATTGTGCTCTTACGTGTCCTTTTTCTCTCTTCTTTTTTTTTCTTTTTTTTTAAATGACATTTGTGAAAATGAAAATGTCCCCCTTGGATAAGTATCAGCAGGCAAACATGACTGTTTTAAAAGGAATAATTTCATCTTTCTATTTTTAAATTATTTTTGACTTGCTATATTTACCG
Organism: Nyctanthes arbor-tristis; assembly: GCA_963692815.1. Classification (NCBI taxonomy): domain Eukaryota; kingdom Viridiplantae; phylum Streptophyta; class Magnoliopsida; order Lamiales; family Oleaceae; genus Nyctanthes; species Nyctanthes arbor-tristis. Next base: position 51,465 of record CAVNYN010265217.1, on the reverse strand, counting down.
GTGTCTAAAAAAAGCGTTGAGGTTCCAAAACTCAAAGTAGCGGGGATATTAAACATGCCAGCCTATAAGTAAGAGAAAAGGCTCCTATAAAAAATTATACTCCCTCTATTTTAAATATATAGTCTATTATTCTTTTTTAAAATGTCTCAAATATATAGTCTATATTATTTATTAAGAAATCTAATTTATATTATTTTACTAATTTACCGTAATTTAATACTTAACTAAAACTATCAATTTTAATAAATTCTACGAGTTAAATAAAAGTAAACTAGGAACACAAATTGTAAAATACTACCTGTCTCACAAAGATAGTCCAGTATTCCTTTTTCAGTCGTCCCAAAAAGATAGTCCAGTTATCATATTGAACATGGATTTAATATTTCGTTTCTACATATGCCCTTAATTAATTATTGTTATTCAACTATTTATACATTGAAAATCTTTTAAATAATTAATGAAATATGAAGGTATTTATGGAAAACTAAAATAAAACTTAATATTTTAACTATTTTAATTATTGTTTCTTAATTTACATAAAATTATCTACCGAACTATCTTTGTGAGATGAAGATAGTACATGTTTCTAATACAATTCTTAATCTACGCGAAGGAATAAAATAGACTATATATTTAAGAAAGAAAGAGTAACTACATTTAAGATTTTATTGCATCACAAGCATAAGACATAATAGCAATATTAACGTTGGGAGAAAAATACCAACAGAAAAAAAGCTAAGGGAAAAATATTATCAAATACTGTATAGGGGAAAAATCTAGTAATTATAGTGTTTGAAAATTCTGATTATATTTTCGAACTTTTTTATAAATTATTTTGTCATTGCCCTTTTTTTTTTTTAGATCATACAATTGATATTTAATTTTTTACAAAATATTATTTTTGCGTGACAATCTACCAAATACTTGAATAAAAATTCTAGCAATTTTCTTGGCATCCGCTCCGTATTCCAACCTTTACGGCTGGTGTCATCGCAATTGATCAGAGTCACAGGAATGCAAGATTTCATTGTTGTAATGAAACTATAGTCTACAATGCCTTAACAAACGGTATCAATGCAAGCTAGAAATGTACAATTTACGCATTTGTAAATGGTGTAAAAATTCAACCTTTTATTGATGCTATTGCCAAAACGAAATAATTTTTTAATGAATTAAAAAATAAGGCTAATATGAAATAATCACATGCATAATAAGAAACATTATTCAAAATACAACAGTTTGGGCACCGCCATTCTCCTACGATTGGAGGGCATTCGCACTCAAAACTTCACAACTTTGTTCTCGACTCTGGAAATAAGGATGGAGGCGACGAACATCTTCTAGGTATAAAGGAGTTTGCATCTCAATTAAGCGGGAAACCTGCATAGAATTAGAATACTCATCTGTTGAACAGATTAACAGAATCTCAAAATGACACTGGTATGCAGCCAGTTTTATCTATCACCAAGACACGAACGAACGCAGATTCTATGTGCAACTGTGAGCATAAATTTCATGGAATTATTCACTATGAAATAAGAAGGATTATGACGGTACAATCCTGCCTCCCAATTTGTCTCACAAACATACCTCTAAATGATCTTTTTGTCTTAACATACCTTGAAATCAAATTACAGCTAAAATATTCACCTTGAGGCTATTGATCCTATGTGACCAGATGAACCAGTCCAGCCAATGACCACACGGGGAGAAAGAATACAGTTTTGATCAAAAGTTACATTGTTCATGAAAGGAAGATAAGCATGTATTTTTCTTTGCTGGAAATTAGGTAGCCTAGACATTCATGAAAAGGAATATAAGCTTATATTTCTCTTTGCTAGAAATTAAGTAGCCCAGACACTTGAGCATGATGTGATTATCCAAGATAAATACAGGTCGGGATCCTTGCTTTCTTTAATTTCATCAGTAACCAGTCTATACAACTCAAATCCCGTTAGCAAACTAATTTTAATGAGAAATAAGAGAGAGATCTGAGTGGGGTCAAATGGCGGAGATTTGTGCAGTACATATGGGTCCACGAAATACGTCGATATGATTGGTTTAACCAAACTTTATTTAAAATCAAGTGCTCATTGATCTCGAGAAATGGTATGTGCAATATTTATTTCTCACACATTCTTAAATAATAATATACTTAATAACGTTGACCTAAACTTGATCCTAATAAGCACCAATCACCAGACCAAATAGTGCTTTCCTTGAGGTTCTCTGGCATAATTGAGAGCTCTGACACTACCTACCATCTGAAAGAATGTCAATAATATTAAGTCATGAAGAAATAGTCAATAAGACTTACAGCAAGCTATTCATACCAATCTTACCAAAACTAAGTAAAAAATTCAAAGAACTACAGTGATTTTTCTCTTGGCTCTTATTTGATTCAATCCACATTCATGTTTGGGAAAGGAAGAGCTAAGACGGAATTAAATTGGGAACTTACAGCTCGTCGAAATGCAAACATCTCTTCTTTACCAGACAGCATGGAAATGATTCCTGCTGGCGTACCGCCTGAACTCACACTGCCTTCAGCTAAAACATCTCTTCGGAGCTTCCCACCTTCTGCTTCTGTTTCAAATTGAAAGCTGTAAAGCAAGAAACACTTCTGTTTCAAACTGAAAGCTGTAAAGCAAGAAACATCCATTCATGTAACTAATCTCTTGTGCTTTCCTTTAAACAAGCATAAGTTAAACGTCCACAGTGACAATCAATTGTCCAGCTTTCAAGGACATTGTACGAAAATAAACTAAGCTAGACACTTGCCTCTCTACATCAAACAGTGTTCCCTCTTCAGTTCCTTGAAATAGATCATCAATAGAAGAAGCTGCAGAACTGAATAGGCAGCAATGGTGATTGTACAATTCATCAATAAGGGTGATAAACCTTCGAGCCTGACAAGGAAACACACTAAAGGTGATAAGAAAATATGTCAGGGAGTGACTGGACTAATGGGAAGGTGATCTTCAATTTTGTCGGAATAGAAGCTTCTTTGTGATAGTTCATATCAGACCAATCCAGCATTGTACCTAGCAAGTTTTTAAGACTGTTTCCAAAATGCATGTCAAAATACAAATTCACAAAATTTTTTAAGTCCTGGAAATAGAGAACCTTAGGACTTTGTTTACATTGAATGATTACAGTGTTAGCATGTATGACGAAAACCTTAGGACTTTGTTTACATTGAATGATTACTGTGTTAGCATGTATGACGAAAATAGTAGTAACTAAGTTAAGGCAACAAAGCAACAGCTTTTCGACACCAGAAAAGAAATATGTTGCAGGATATCTGCATAAGTTTGGATATGTAAGGAGCACATAACAAGCTTGGCCTCGAGATTAAACAAGGTAACACTACTTTTGGACTTTATGATGATCGTTATACAAGATTCAATGATGCCCAAGGCGAAAAATAGAAATGAAATAAAAATAAAAGATACCGAGTATGGTACTAAATTTATAAATTGAGAAAATAAAGAGGATCAAACAAGCAGCTTGTTTGATCCTCTTTATTTTCCCAATTTATAAATTTACCTACCACTGATTTGACATTTGATTTGACAACTGTTCAATTACAACCACATAATTCACACCTTTTTACATTTCCAATACACATTGTACCTCTCTCTTAATAATAAATTCCCCAAATAAAGAGCATCAAACAAGAAGTGTGCAAAGAATGTTTTGGTGCTGAAAGTGAAATCAAAATTTGGTGCTGAAAGTGAAATCAAAACAACTGTTAAGACGCTGCAAAATAGCTCAGGGGAAAAATGGATATGGATAAACTTATGGAAGAATATCAGAAGAGAGACCAAAACACCCGAATAAACTGGGTCTGACATTCAAAATAAATCAAGAAAAAGTTACTCTAATAACTGAAACTCCTGGAGTCTTCCCTAGCCAGTTTCCATTGATTAGACAACTGAGATATAATTTTCACGTGCTCGTAATCTAGATTGTGTTCTTAATATGTTACAGGTCAGTAAGCAATTATGATACCTTATCACGGATACGCATACTCATAACAGGGATATTTGATATAAAGACTGTGTGATAGTTTTTAGCTACTGCAATATAATCAGCTGCTCCCACCTGCATGGAGTGGAAGTGGATTACAATGACGTATTTTGGTGCAGAGGGATGACAAATAATGTGAAGAAGTGATAGAATCAGTAGCTACTTATTATAAGGGGGAAAAAAGAAAAAAAGAAAAAAAAGGGTATTTCTTGCCCAAGTCAGAAGTTTCAGCACAATTTAAAATTGTAACATTGAGAATAACACTTAGCAATGTTTTAAATAATACAACGTTAGAATTTTCTTGACTTCCAAAATAATCTGACACCATGCTATATATTTCTTTTAGTTGAAACAATTGGCTACTTGCTATTAACCATAGGTATTGAACCCCTTAAATAGTACAAAAGTCATCTATGTAAGCAATCCTAACCATAAAAAGGAAACAAAACAAAAACATTCCTAAATACTTATTTTAATTGGAATGACGATTAGAATAATGTTCCATTATGTTCACTTTAATTGACCCCCTTTTCTCTTTTTCAAATCAGTGCATGGAGTCAAAGATGGAAAGGTGGGTTAACTACTGCAGCAAATCTGCATCCCCGTCTCCCTCCCTGGAAGAAGTTTCATGCCTGTAGCTAGAACTACCTACTGAAGGCTATCCATATCAAAATCTTTTGCCAATTACTTTAAACAATAGGAATAATATATAATGCATAAACAGGATTAAAGAAAGAAAAATTTCAAATGCCCGTGAAATGTGGGCAAACAACATTAACATTTGAGATATTTTATCTAAACAACAGTAACATTTGAAATATTTGATCTCAGACAAAGGAGAGCAACATACTGGCCTGCCACATAGATATTCAAATGAGAACCGTGCAACCCCATTGCAGCTTTCAGGAACCTCCAATGTTCTGATTGAAAGTAAAGAAATATTATAATAACAAATCAACCATATAATTACTATGAGCTTGTTTGATTCTCATTATTTATCCAAATTATAATTTTGCCCACCACTGATTTTACATTTGATTTGACAACTGCTTAATTAAAACCACATATTTCACACCTTTTTGCATTTCCAGTACACATTCTACCTCTCCCCTCATCATAATTTCCTCACATTTAGACAAATAATGAGAATCAAACAAGCTCTATGTCCTTCATTATACATACCTCCCAAACATCACTGGAATAGTCTGAGAAGTGACACGCCCTCCATATTGTTCTATGGTCATGTCCCACATGTTCTCAAATTCCTTTACTTTTACTCTGTCAAGAGGCCAGAAGTAGTGAACCTGAAGAAGCATGAGTACAACCCATATCAAAGAGAAATCCATGATGCTTACTATTTAACATCTACAAAGACCCAGATTTGAAACGAAAAAAGAAAATGAGCAATCTATACGAAGCTTTAGTTAAATGCACCAATGACAAGGATTTGCTAAACAGAACAATGAGCGGAAAAAACAAAGAGATAATGTGGTACACAGTCCACTAAGATTTATTTTGCATGTTGAGAAGGCTACATTTTCATAGCGAAAATAGTTATCATATAAATACGAGAAATATTTAGATATTAGTTAACCATAAAAGTAACTAGATAAAGGTTTCAGTATAAAGAATCTAGAGAACAGACAAATGAATATAAGTCTGAGAGTGTTACAGGTGTATATGATTTGAGACAGCGAGCAAGAAAAATGAAGCTTATAGAAAGCAAAGAAGAAAAACTAAGAATAAGAAAATTAAATTGCAAAGCTAGCAAGAATGATGGAGCACATATGAAACAAATAAGAAAACAAAAGTTACAGCACTTAATGTCTACCCAGATCCTGGTCTTCGTCTTCTAAGTATCCCATAGTCATGATAGTGTACACTGTCCATAAGTTAGCATTATGCTAGTCACTTTCTTCTTGATTTGGTCATGCTTAATTCTTGAAGGGTTATCTGTTTCTACTTCTATAAATAGGGAGAGTACTTTCACCTTTTGCACTTCAGTTTACTTCACTGGTACAGGAAATAAGATGGAAAACAGATGCAAATATAGTACGTAGATCAAATGCATCCATGGTCAAACATGCCACTGGTAAAATCAATAACCACTTGCCTGGTCTATTGATCTTTCTGCTATGTGACGGCGGTAATCAATTTCATTTCCAATCAGAACATTTTCGCAATGCTGCTCTAGGCTGTCTACAAGTTTCAGAAAGATCTCTCTTTGCATGCCATCCTGAAAAAAAGAGAAGGAGAATTGAAGTTAGACATGAGCATCCTGAAGCCTTGAAAACATAGCAAGATATTAAACTAAAATGAATACAAGATATTTATAGAAAAGTGGGTTGCTTGCCATGATGAATTAACTTGAGGGCACCTGATTCAAATCGCTGGGTGCACGGTTACTGGTAGCAACCAGAACAGTTCCCGTATTCAGCAATCTTCCGATCTCACAATTCCAGATAAGGCCACAATAGCAAATACATCAACTGTCTGTAACAGAAAGGCAAATTTATAAGTCCTAGATTAAGTTTAAGCGCAGTATTCGAAACGAACTACAGCAGGCACATATAAATAAGATATTTTTGGCATTGGGAACTGATGTCAATCTAACCTACTAGGAAGAAGACTTGGGCAAGAGGCAAGTTAATTACATAATGTGCCCTTGCTCTTAAGTAGGAGAAGCTTGAGGATCACTGTGCCCCTGTTTGCATACTCATAATTTCTCCTACTATTTCAAATTTGAATTTGGTGAACAAACAAATCTCATCCACATTTCTCATGGGACACACCTGTACTACACAAATCTGCCCCATTTAACTCGCCTTTTTGTCTGTCTTATTTCACATAAAAATGCATTTTTATGTGAATGCAAACGCCCGAGAGAACTGTAAGAGACTAAGATTATTTCCTCCACAACAGTAAACGTGTTAAGTAACAACTATATGCCTTTATACGGTATTTCACATAGAAAGTTGACATATCAATTGGATTATCATTTCCAGATTTTTCCCTTCTTCCCCCCCTAATACTTAATTGGGAAATGAAGATTGGTCCTAAAGTGGTCTAGCTTGTTCCTGAATTGAAGTTTTAAGAACCTTGTGGTTGAAGCTTAAACATCAGAAATGCAAGTGAGATTATCTCAAACTTCAGGTAAAAGAGGTATAATTTCTGTACTTGAATAGAACATGTGATATGATTCAAAGCTGTCAATGCACTACTTTCCTTCTTTGTGTTAGGATTTACCCAAAGCTAGCATTTCAAGGTGTTGTCATTTCCATCACCAAGAAATTCAGATTATTACCCAAATCCTGTATATGTCCCCTATTACAAGTGTGCTGTCATACTGCAGCAGCTCAATAATTATGTTACTAACTAAAATAGAGCTCATAAAATATCAACCATCTCACCTGTATTTCATCGAAGCACAAAACTCTAGCCCCTGTTTGATGACCATGTTCATCTACAAGAAACTTATCAGCCACAACTGGAAGAATATTTTCCATCTGCATTTCTTGCTGGTATCTCTCTTCGGCAGCTAACCATTCCTTGATTTTTGTATCAAAAGGAAGATTCATAACCCAACTGGAGATACTTGACTGAAGAGACTTTCCCTCCATTTGACTCTTCCATACCTTGTGCATCAGGTCATGTACTTGAAGCATAGCCTGCCACATAAATACGATACTTACTAGAAAGGTACGAAGAATTGATATCAAGATGAATTTGAAGTCTGCTAAACTAGAGTGTAAAATTCATGCTAGTTATGGTACGAATCTTGTGTCTCTTTACTATGCTTTTTGATAAAGTTTAGCATCTCTGTGTGCATGTCAGTAGAGTTGTTAGTTTAACCATCAACCCAATGGAACTCACATACTCCTGCAATCAGATTAACAATCAACCCCAATGGAACTAACATACTCGCGCTATTTAATCTTATTGTTCTCCCTGTATCATTGTTAGTTCAGGTCAGTCGACAGGAGAAATTTTTAAACTTGCCCAGGATTAGCTGACCATGTGTTGCTTACTTAACAATCAGATCCAAGGACCAATATTTCCTTTTACATTCCACGTAAAGCAAACATGTAAACCTTCTACGTTTGGCATTTTTGTGACAAACATACTCTGCAGAATACAGGAATAAGAGGATTACATAAAGGCCCATGTTTTCTCTGCCTGCAGGCCACATAGGTATGATCCTTCAGGTTATATTCACTCCACAATCCACAACTGCCTTTTGCTTTACATGAATAAAATGTTCTACAGAGAACCCCTATTTTCTAAGACGACAGACATTACAGCAAGGAACCAAAAATTTGACCCCATTCAGTTTTTTAGCAGAACTAAAAATCAGCAAATTTTTTATTACTATGGTTGGAAAATATGCACCGTATAAAGATTCAAAATGATAAAGTAGCATCAAAGCATTACGAAAACCAGAACCAAGCACTCACCTCATGAAAGTGAAGCCTTCTCCGATGTTTAACAATTCCTTCAGTTGACACGACGCTCTTCCGATCTCATAAGCATAGTCTTCCCTGCAAATACACGAACATCTTTAGTTTTTACTCATACAACAGAAACTCGAATTTAACTTGAAAGAGTTGAGATGCAAAAGCAAGAAAACATTTCTGCAGAAACATCATATTTCAAAGATAAGTCGAAAATAGTGGATCTTAATATATCATGAAGTCGTCTAAATTAACGACTAGTAAAAACACACATGTATGACTAGAATATAGTACAAGTAAGATGCAGCAGCTAACCACTCCCAACATTCCCATATAAATATAGTCCTTTTGGAGCTGGAGGTGCAATGGGACGCCGTCCAACCAGAACAGCTAACTTCTTCTCTCGATTAAGATAGGAAACCCATTTGCCAACACCTGGTTCTATATTTTCAGGTTGCTTCCTAAGAAAAACAAATTCCATTACTAGATGGAAGGAATGAAGAGTGCAAGTGAAAAAAGCAACAAACTAATTTTGGATATTTCACATATCATGAATTACATCAGTTAATAAGTGTTCTGCATGACAAGTACTGAGAAAAGAGGAAATTGATTGCAATTCTGGAAGGCAATTTAACTCATCATCACATACTACAACTCAAATATAACATTTATGATAGTAGTCATTAGATATTATTTATATATCTGAAACAAATTGACTAAAGATTCCATTTTAACATCAATGATGAACAGAAGCGAATATTGCAGTCCAATGGGACAGACGATAATAAAACAAGCATAACCGTTACCTCTTTTTCTAACACTCCTTTCAATTTCTGAAGTTGGTTATTGAACTTAATCTTTGTTAGGTAACAAAGCCAATAAAATTTAGGGAAAAGTTAATTTTGTTCCATTTTCCGGTAAGTCAGGTACAAGAATATGTATCAAAAAGAAAATACCTACACTTTAGTCTCCAACTGTCTAAACTATTATGTTAGGGAAGATCGGAAGAGCACAGTGTCATGCATCTAGCTTTCATGTCAAGTTGATGCATATATAGCAGACATACCCAAGTTGACAGTAACATGTAAAATGAACCACTAGCAACTACATATGCAATCATATGGGCTAGTTGATCAGCACTCCAATGCATGGAACTTCTATATTCCTAGAGCCTTAGTTCTCTTTGATGTTATTCCCAAGAAGAAATCCCTAAGTGCAGCAGTGGCAGACTTATCTCAATCAAGGAATCACTAAGTGCAGCAGTGGCAGACTTATCTCGATTAAGCTACATGTATTTGAGTTACCAAGTGAATATACCAAGACTTGAGAGGGGGATATTACATGCCAAAAGCATACAAAAGGAACATTTCATAAGTATGCTGAATTAGTCCCCTTCCCCATATATATCCGTTAAAAAGGAAATGACGCTAATTGACCTAAGAATGCACTAAATTAAAAATTTTCTTTCATAAATCTAAATCTCAGCATTTCTCACTACTAAACTGCTATAAGATAAAATAGAGGAAAATGGCAAGCATAACAGAATTATGGCATCAGAATATGCACAAAGGTACTGGAATTTTTTGCCTTACCGAGCCATCCATTTGTGGAGAAAAGTTTTGTGCTTGTTCACAGGTGTGGAAGAACCTTTCTGTTTTGCTTCAGCTTCTTCCATTAAAAGTCTTCGTCGCTCATTTTCCCTGCTCTCTTCCCATTTGGCAAGTTTTTCCTTCAGAAATGAAAATAGGCACATTAAGTATAAGAAAAACCATGGATTAGAACCATGGATTAGACAATTTTAGAACTAAGGAACCCAAAGCATTGTATTAGATACAAGTCTCACACGGTATTCTTCCATATCTTTCTCATACTGTTCCAACCTTCCTAGCAGATTTTCCAGTTCGGAAGCAACCTGTTCCTGGTAACCATCATACTGTAACTTCCCCTGATTAACAAGATCCTTATAATATGCAAGTGGCCCTGTAAGGAAATGAGTTAAATGAAAACTTGAAACGAATCGTAGAAACACAACAATTAAACGCTGTTTCATTGTGAAATTAATTACATGTTGACAACAGCCCTGTAAGAAAAACACTTCAATCTCACGAAAGCATGTATGCTGTAATTCTACATACAGCACATACGATTATCCTCCTTTTTTTGCATGCTACTTGACTCAATGGATCTTAGGATATTATAACTCCCATGCAATTAAAAATCTTTCATATTTTCTTAGACTTATCCTTTACTTTACTCGTTGCATTTCACATATCAGTTTTACAAATGTGCTCCTATACTAGAAATTCATGTATTTATTGAGCTGAATTTTGAGCGATATCTGTTATTGTTTGCATACATTCTATGCACGTCCTCTGTTCTATTCAAAAATTAATTTGCATTAAAACAACTAGAATACCACTTTCTTGCGATGGAAACTGCCTGGAAGGTTTGAAGAAAAATAAGTGTTGGCTGATGTCCAATTCAAGAAGTGCAGTGGCAAAGAATTTTGCACACTGACGGATAACAATATTGCCTCTTTTTGTGTCTGTGTGAGGAGAAAACCTTGTCATAGTCGGTGATTATATCCTTTATATAATTTCCGTGGAATCCTAGTAATAGCTAAATTTTCTTTTCATGGGTGTTAGGGTTCTGGCAAAACCAGTAGTGGTCATTTACTCTATTGCCTATTTGTATTTCAGGTCTTTGATACTATGATTTTTAGGCAATTGATTTTAAGACAATCAAAATCATGGATATCAAAACTAGGAATGACAATATTCTAGTTTCATTACTGAACTTATTCTGGATATGGGGTCAAAAGCTAATGTCTTTCGGAGTGAACCAGTTATTGGTCATGCTATTTTTCCATAACATTTTCCATCCTACTTTATGTAGGCTAAGATTTCGTCATCGAACATAACAAGAAGACAGTATTTCGAGGTTCTTGGATCGGAGAAAATCTCTTAGCTTTGAGATTACGCTAAAGCTAAATTTGAAGTTACCTAACTACTAAGCAACCTTTGGCTTTTCAAGAGTTAACTGTTCCTTGATATATTAGATAAAATAAGTCGCTTATTTTTATAAAACTAACTTGTGCTGCTGCCGGAACAAGTAATTGTTCTTTCTAACTTCGACAAAGACAAAAATCAATTTATATCTTTTCGCTTACGATGGAACTCTTAAGCTAGCTAATGTCCTAAAAATTGAAGAATGCCAACACAGGTTAATTACTCAAGAATAAGATAACCCAAACCAAAATAAAATCACAAAGTGTATTACCATAAAACATTAAAGCAAAAGCAAACAGAGTCAGGAATTACCTAACCTACTACACCAACAATTAAACAAATTTCTAAAAAACCCACATCAAATTCTCAAGAAATAAGAAACCACGGACACGTGTGTATATGTATTTTTATATACCAACCGGGGCGCCTGGGAAGGGAAGAATGGGAGCGATCACAGTAAAACCGTAAATCATGAGTGCTAATTCCAGAGGGCCGATAAGAGAATCGTTGATATAAAGATACAAATCTTTTCATATCTATAAACGTATATTTCCGCCACCAACAACTGCTTCTTGTTTTTCCAGAGATCAAAGGAATCGATTGAACGGACCATTACTTTTATGAATCTGAAAAAAGAGCAGAGTGCAAAAATGGACTGACGCGGCCACGGCTGGGACCAGCCACTTGGAAGAATGCGGAAGTATCTGGTTCGGTGTCGATTGTGCTAATTAATAATAATCACCTTAACGATGAGCACAATTGTTAGATCTAACTATCCACATAAAAAATAAAATAGATTATTGATAAGTATTAAGTGTCATAAGAATGTCAAATTTAGCTATTAACATCTAACACTTTCGTAGTGATAAACTAACTTTTACTATAATTTAACTTTAAGTTAAAAGTAAAGCATGACTAAATTAAGTCAACATATAAACAATAAAAAAATAAATAAATAAATATGATTGTCACATAAGTTGTTAAAATTATTATTAATTTTAACAACAAAATTAACAAGTTGTTAAAAAGATTCTTTTAATAATTTCATTAATACTACCAATGTAATTATATTTTTGAGTTGATAACTAATAATTTTACTAACACTCTAGTTTAATACTTCTAATATAGATGCTTTAGCGAGTGATAAAAGTGAAATATTTACCCTTATTCTTAGACGCCAAAGTAGTCAGGATAACAATACATGTAATTGTATTATATCATTTCATATGCTCATGTAACATGCATGTACACACCACATGGGAAATCACAACTATTTAAATTGTCTCGATACACGTCACGTGACCATATCACATATGGTGTTAAATCATTCTTACTAAAATAAGTGCGTTATGTAGAAAATGAATACCATCCAAATATATTTGCAGTAATAAGACATTAAGAGCTTGTTTGATTCTCTTTTTTATCAAAATATAGATAATTTATAATAAGCAGAGAGGTAAAATGTGTATTGAAAATATAAAAAGATTTAAAATATGTGGTTATAATTGAATAGTTATTAAATTAAATATCAAATTAGTGGTAGGTAAAATTATAATTTAGAGAAATAAAGAGCATCAAACAAGCTTTAAGTACTTGCAATAAGAAAATGGGTAAATTTCACAAAAGGTCTTCAAGTTTTGTAAAAAATAACAATTTCATACATAACCCCCTTTTTTCAAGAATGTAAGTCCGCCATCCTTTAAAAAAAATGCATAAAAGGTTCCTATATATTATTTTTATCAATTTTTATTGTTCACTTTTTCTATAAAGACAATCATTATTTAAATTCAAAAAGTAAGAACACATAAATTTTAAAAATTTATTATGATCTCTCTGCAGCTTTCTCTTTTACATACTTCTACATATTCATCTGTATATCATTTTCTTGTCTACACAAGCTATTCATACACATTGATCAATATATTATCTTTTCTATTTACTTACCTAATTACACCACCACCACTAATGTTATAGTCATTTTACGTAATGAACTCTCTGAGATTTAAATATAAATAAACAATGATAATTGAGATGTGATTGATATGTGATTGAAACAATTGAGATGTTATAGTCATTTTACGTAATTGAGATGTGATTGAAACAATTAAAAATGTATGAATTTTTCTTGCGAAAACAATTGAAAATTTGAATTATTAGTAAAAAAGAGAGGATTTCTTCCCCTTCACTTCAGCTACAATTTCTTTCATTCAAAATTTTTACTTCTACATAATCTCATTTTTATTATTATTAAAGATAATTTAAGTGGAGGCCTGATCTTTCCTCACTCTAAAAAAAAGGGGCTAGGAAACACGATAATATATTGATCAATGTGTATGTATATCTTGTGTTAAGTGAGTGAATGAGAAAATGATATACAGATGAATATGTAGAAGTATGTAAAAGAGAAAGCTGCAGAGAGAATAAAATAAATTTTTAAAATTCGTGTTTTCTTATTTTTTTATTTAAAGAAAGGGTAAATTGTCTTTATAGAAAGGGTTAATTTCACAAATCATCCACAACCTTTGAGTTAAGAATCAGTTAGGTGTCCCCAACATTTTTAAACCTCTTGGGTCTCCAACCTTTTATAAATTTGCACACTTTGTCATTTTTTTTACGGATTCCATCTATATAGCCGTTAACATTCCAATAAAATCACTGTTATATTTCTTAACTATTTAATTTTAAAAACAAATGATTTAAAAAATTAAAATTAATAAAAAACGTCAAAAAACCCACCCCACCGCTAACCCCTCCTCTCCCTCACCTCCCAAGAACGGCCGCCGAAATACTGTAATTTCCAACTGTTAAAAAAGGTGTCGGCAGCAAAATGCTGCCCTTTTTCTAGCAGCACTTATGAACGGATGAATCCTCTATCATTTTGTCATCGAAATGACACCCCCATTTTAGCCACTGAAAATGACACCATTTTTCTACCATTCCTGATAACAAAAGTGCTGCCAAAAATGGCAGTAGTGGGGGGTTTAGCTACACTTTTGGCTACTGGAAGAAGGGTGGGGTGGGTTTTTTTTTAATTTTTAATATTTTTAAATTTTTAAATTTTTTATTTTTAAAATAAAAAAATTAAAGGGTATAATAGTAATTTTATTAAAAAGTTAGAGCAATGTTAATGGAATCAGTAAAAAAGGACATATCGTGATAATTTATTAAAAGTTGAAGACCAAGAAGTGTAAAAAAAAAAAAAAAAGTTGGGAACTCAACTGATTCTTAACCTAAATATTTGTAAAACTAACCCTTATAAAAAAAGTAAACAATGAAAATTGACAAAATTAGTATGTAGGGGCCTTTTGTGTATATTTTTTAAAGGTGAGGGACTTACATGTTTTAAAAAAATATTAGGGATTAAATTGATACTTTTTGCAAATATTGGGGACCTTTTGTGAAATTTACCCGAAGAAAATTGATTTGCTATCATATATTCCGTTATTTGTCTTTTTAGATTTTACAGTTTCTCAAGTGATCCTAAACAATGTATAAACATTAATTAAAGTTGTCACGTGCATAATGAATTTAAAAATAATGTAACTTTTAAAAATTAGATAATCAACAATTTATTAGTTGGATTAAAATAATCTTAATAAAAAATAAATTTATAAACCAATTGGAAGTTTAAGAAGGAAAAGGGTGAAAAGAAAAGAAAAGAACTTGGAATATGAAAAATTAAATATTTATTAATTAATTACAAATATTAATAACAATTAACTATAAAAATGAGTTTGCAAAATATATATATATATATATATATATGAAATGAAATTTTAGGCTAGGACCGATTTCTTGGGGACACAATTCTCATAGGGAATTTATAAAACTTTGAAGGGACTATATATCCACAAGAGTGTCATCCCAAAGAAGACAAAATCGTAATTTTTGACGTAATCACACGTTAACAAAAGGCTCATTTTCACTAAATTTATCTTAATCATTATTAAGATAAATTTATTGTTTCATATATTCAACAGCAAAGAGAATAGGGTTGCCAACAAAAAAAAAAAAAAAGCAAAAGAATAGGGTCTGTCGTTCAGTTGAAAGCTATGAAATAAGTATGCAGTAGTTTAAAACTGGAATTGGTACAATATCAAGAAGTGGCCGCCTTTGCTCAATTTGGGTCAGACCTCAATGCTGCGGCTCAAGCATTACTTAATAGAGGTATAAAGCTGACAAAAGTATCGAAACAACCACTATATGCACTATTGTCAATTGAAAAACAAATTATAGTTATTTATGCTGCTGTCAATGGATTCTGTAATTGAATACAAAAATTTCTCAATATGGGAGAGTTATTCTAATTAAATAGTGTAAAAACCTAGATTCCTAAAATCCTTTTTAGAAAAAAGGCGGTTTGACTAACGAAAGAAAGATGGAACCAGATACATTCTTAAAAGGATGTGCTTTATCCGTTTGATTTAGTAATATTGAAATATTTTTATTCTAAATTGAATGGATTCTAGTTCTTCCCTCTAAAATAACAAAATGGAGAATTCAAATAGAATATATTCTATAGAAATCAATACTTTTTTTAATTATATAAACTTTAATCCCATTTTTTTTTAACTTTTGACTTTTCAGTCAACTTTTTTTCCCCTTTTACTAAAGACTTTAGTATATATAGATCTAGAAGAGACACCATCTATCTAAATTCATTTTTTTTCCTTCTCATATCATGGGAAATGATGAAATTTCATTACTTCCTAAAAGGAAATGAAGAGTTAGGAGTTCTTTTTAATCAAGAGAAAGGAAAATATCGGTTGTATTCTTCTTAATATATCAAATCAAGAGGGCAAGGCTCCTAGCAATGGGAGGAAATGGAGTGGGTAAACGGGCTCCTTTCATTCACTGGATACAGATTATGGATGTCTTCTTTTCCATCCCTCCTAACAAAGGAAGAAATGGAGCAAGGGATACCTGCTTCTCCTCTTTCCACCCAAAGGAGATTGATGAGATGGATATAATGCCTTTTTTACCCCACTTAGATAAAGACACTTCTCTTAAAAAAATAATTCTTGAAAAGTACTGAAGAAGTCCTAAAATTGGCTCTTAACGTAAGTAATTCTGCACTTAAGGTTGACTACTTGTCGATGTTGCTAAGGATAAGTAACTAGCCTGAGTATTCTACAAGATTTTCTTTGGATAGGAATGAAGTCAATGTCCCTTAGTAGAAATAGCCATGAGCACAGAAGGAACTGCTATTGATTATTTCCCTTTGTTCTAGCTTGGACTAAGAGCTATTGTCGCCTGTTAGGTTGTTAGTCAAAATAGGTTGTTTGCAAATCAGATCAATGAGACAATGTACATAATAGGTTGTTGTCGGCGTAAACGCTGTCAAGGGTGGATCTATTAATGGCCTGGACTGAGCTTCAGCTCGGTCTAGCCATTGGCGAGGAGCTCGGTCCAGCCACTTTTTTTTTTTTTTCAAGTTGAAGCGTTCAGCAAAAAAATGGTGATACTTTACAGAGAGAGAGGAAGACGTGCACGGGTCAAAAAAGCCGACAACCTTTCTCTTCTTTCCCAAGTCCCATCCATTTGTCTTTTTCTTTGACTCTTGTGCTTTGTACACTTTTCCAAGACTCCACCCTATTCTTTATTCTCTTATTTATTTATTATTTATCTTTTGTAATAAGTTTTTGTATATATATTTTTGACACAAAATTTTCTCTTGTTAAGTAATATAATTTTGAAACACATAAATTTTAATTATGTAAAATTTATTAAAATAAATGAGGATTACTTTCCATCAAAAAAATAAATAAGTAAAAAATTACTTGACAATTCTTACTCCCTCTATCACGGTAGATATTCTTAATTCTTACTTGTTATCTATTTTATCATGTATCTAAGAGAATGAAGATTATTTTATCTTTTGTGCTATACTATCTATTTGTTTTTTTTTTTTTGCAATTAATAGATAAATAATGGTTAAATTTATTATATAAAATTATTATATATGTTTGTGATTTGTATATTTGAGAGAATATTATCATATTTCAGGTTTGATTTAAGTTAATTTACAAAGGAGACTATGTCAACTCGGTCCAGGTTGTTTTTTCTCTAAATTCAACTCGGTCCTATTGAAAATCCTGGGTTCATCCCTGAACGCTTTGGAACTTCTGCCTTTCCTTTGTCACCTTAACTGATAATTAGCATTGTTTTAAGTTATGTGCAACGGCTGAGTCCATAGCCCCGGATCCAACGAGCCCCCCTCTCTCTTCCCCATGCCTGTTTGTTTCCATGACTTCATAGAGATATGCAGAACTCTCTCTCTCTCTCTCTTTTTTTTTGTTTTTGAATAGATAGAGCCATGTTACATTCTGGAATATTAAACTTATCTTTAGATAATTTAGTTTCCAAGTATTCCATAATTTGGATGTTTATATCATCATATATATCCCTTATTAACCCGTCAGTAGATGGAAGAAGATTGGTTTGCTTCCAATTCAACATTAACCAAAAATAACTCACAAAAAATCTCTTTATGCCTATGATATATGGAAAAACGAAAAGGGCTTTATATAATGATATTTATGAGGAATTTCAAGTACAAAATAAATTTGTTGCTTCTAATTGTCCAACCCCAATAAAAAGAATAGGAAAATTGTACACAATTCCTCTCAAACTCAGTATTCAACTACAAAAATATGAATCTTTTCATTTTACCGAGTTTTCAACCTTCAGAATCACCTCAAATTGGAAGTACAATCTTTGTCGATGATCTCAAAATGAAAACACATATCAGACACTTCTTTATCACGCACACTACTTTTATATGTATATAAAAATATTAGCCTGAGTGGATGACGTATGTTAGCATCTTCTGATGATCATATTGATAACTAAAAGAAGACTAAGAGAAGAAATTATGATGTGCTTTCATAACACTGACTTTTTCTTTCGACGTGCTCAGATTTAGCCTTCTTGATTATTAAATATTTTTGGCCTAACTATGTCCAATCACTTTGAATTATCATTATTTTTCAACTTAAATTCATGTTTTAGCATTTACCCTAAACCTTTATTTTTCATTACAAAGTTCGTATCATTTTTCATTAAATTAGGGATATAAATGAGCCAATCCGAGCCTGCTCACGAGTCTAAAATCTCAGCTCGGTCTCCGCTCGAGCTTTTTTGTCTCAAGCCAAAAGAGCCCGAGTTGAGCCCGGCTCGTCCAACAAAAATTAGCCTCGGCTCAAGCCTTAGCTCAAGCTTTTTCCGAGCTCATTAACTTTTTTTTTCAAGGAAATGCTAAAAATGTAATATAAAAAGCCATTTTTCCTTTTAAGCCATGTATACGAGCCGGCCCCCATGGGCCAAATGAGTTCGGCGGACCGGCTCGAGTCTTGCCTCAATTTTGTAGCTCAGCCCAAGCTTAGAGGGGCCATGAGCCGGCTCAGTTAGGGCTTTTCACTGGCCGAACCATGGGCGGCCCGAGCCGGTCGGCTCGTTATGCATCTATAGATTAAGTATTTTTAGTCTAGCTATTTTTGTAATGAGAAGTGGTCACACCTATCTACATTTAATTTTGTCGGTTTATTTAATGTAGATTAGGGGTTACCACTTACAATAGATTCAAAATATTCCCGTCTACAGACATATATCGTTTCCTAGTACTCATTTGCCTATTCTCATCACAACATTAATAATAAGTTAGAGATAATAGGATTTATTTAATTCTAGGAAGACTTACAAATACTTAAAGCAGCGCATATATATATATATATATATATTATAATTAATTATTAAGAGATGGATGAAAATAGTGAAGAGAACAATTAAAAAACTAAAAAAGGAGTAAAATTTTTAATTTTTAAGTGTCTCCGTTATCTTTCACACTACTTGATCTTTACGTGGCTGAATCTTGATTGGTAGACCATTCTCTGGAACAGCTTGAACATGATCAAATTTGATCTTCTCATTTGGAATAAGTTTTTCCCAACTGTATTTCCTCACCAAATAGTGCAAGAAAATTAGGGCAAATTGTCGAGCATATTCATGGCCGGGACACATTCTTGGACCTCCTCCAAATGGGGTAAAACTGTATGGCACCTGTCCTTTACCTTCAAATCTTGTGGGATCAAATTTTTCGGGGTTCGGAAAGTATTTGGGATCCTTATGGGTTGAATTCACAGTCCAATACACCTGAGAAAATTTAGATAAGAGGAAACGGTTTACATTGGACTTTTAGTAAAACGATCGTGACTATATATATATATATATATTTGCATATGTGACGTGCATAAAGGGAGAGAGAAGCATGCCTTCCATCCCTTCGGGATGGTGAAGTCTGCGTAGGCGATATCCTGTATGGCCTCTCTAAATGTTCCTTGAGTGGATGTTGCCATTCTCAATGTTTCATTTATGACATTCCGAGTATACTTCATTCTACTTGTATCTTCCCATGTTAAGGAATTTCCTGGCTCCTTTAACTTTGCAACCTCGTTTTGTTCTGCAGATCAAGATCATGCATATAATATGATGTGGAATGTTATAAATAAAACTACAAATACAATAGAGGAGCAAAGCTTTCATGTGCTACCTCAACTTGTGTCATTCATTGTACACCTTCCGTATATATGTTCAAGATGCTTAATCCTTTTTGAGTACAATAGAAGGGCTCGTTTTGGTTGCTAGCTGTCTTCTCTCAACTTTCAGCTTTTGGAAACAATAAAAACTTGTCTATTTTTATATTTTCTCAAAATAAGTTTTCAAAATAAAAAAATATCTTATGGATCGCACTACACAAAAATTCACATCTAACAACGAAAATTTGATCGCTAAATAGGGCTAGAGAAAAGTTTATAGGCAAAAATTTTTGTCATTAAGCAAGGCTTCTTGTAATCATGAGTGCAAAAGACCAAAAATAATAAAAATACCATTTTTGTTCTTTTCTTGTGAAGTGTGAAAAATCTTTCATGCGTACCCAAAGGTCTCTCGGACAACTAGATATTCGAGCCCCGATTAATCAAACTTCAAAATTAGATCGCATAAAGTACGTAGAGTACCCCTTAAAACTTGATGGTATACATGATGATCATCAGCAAGATAGTAGATTAGGTTGGTGATCAAAGAAGCCGTTGGATCATGGCTGGCAATGAGAAACCCTAACAATATGCTTGAAATTTCATCCTCACTTGCATCAGTTGCAGCAGAAATTCGGGACAACAGACTTGGCCACCGACTGCTTTTCATGTCATTTTCGTCTGGTAAATGGAGTTTCTGTTGCCTGATTATTTTCTTTAGCTCCTTGGAGATGCTGTTAGAAGCCTTCACAGCAGCATGGAAAGCATTACCAGGAACTTGGATGGGCAATGAAACAAGTCCTGCCATAACAAGCTCGAAGTGATTGACCAATTTGGCAATGTGAGCGTGATCTTCCATGCCCAAGAACAGCCTGCAAGCCATGAAAAATGTTAATTCCTTGATCAAAGGTTGAACTTTGAGGGTTCTCTTCAGAGCCCATTCGTCGGCCAAATGCCGCCTAACATGGTAATCCATGACATCAAGGTATTCCTTGAGAGCTTGTGGCTTTAGAAACTCAGAGTAGAGGTCCCTAATTTTCTTTGTGTGTTCTGAATATATAGAATTCATTTCTGGGTGCAAAATCTTCTCTATAGAGCGCGGGAGCCATCCTTTTAGGAGGGTGTTTTCATTCGAAAATACAAACTTGTTGCCTGAAGGGCCACAAAAGACTGCTATTTTCTCTCCTATGAAGGAGGTTTTGAAGACTTGCGGGGAGTAATTGTTCATCCTGGTAAGTACAAATCTCTCCGGATGGCCGCTTCGGCTGGACAAGACGAAATCAAGAGTTTCGCCAATTATCGGCCATCCGAATTTGCCAGGGGAAAGCATTACGGTGCTACTAGTCTGGTTTGGCTTAGAACTAAGGAAAATGGGCAAAAAGAGTAGCACATAGATGGCTACAACAGCAAGTACAGAGAACAAGAGAAAGAGATCCATGGGAGAATACGGACTAGTTTGAAAACTCAAACGGTTAGAGGTAGCAAATAAATAGAATCAGAGTGCTGTCAATTCCATACAATTTATAGGGGTCATTTAGAGTAGTATAGAGCGCTCTCTCTTTTTCCTTTTTTTTTGGGTGAAATTGGTAAGCCAAGCATCATTTTTTAGCTTGACACTCACACGTAATAATGAGCACGGGGCATTTTTCTTTTCATTTCAAGATTCATGCCCCGTGATTTTCCTTATATGGTTTACGTTAAAAGCATTTTTCTTTTATTGGTTTACGTAAGAAGTATGTCCCGTGATTTTCCATATTAGTGCACCATATATATTCGTCTCGTTACAATAACCTTGTCTTTGATGACCGTTTGAAAAATAAATCAAGGACTAAAATATTTTACATGCTTAAAATTCCTTATCTTATGCTAGTAGCTTATTTTGCCCCCTGATGCTATTGTGGCACGCTATTATTTAGATAATAAATGGTGGTGTGCCATGTTAATGTTGAGGCAAATATTAATAGACATATTGTTTTCTCTCTTGCAAGGTCTGAGGAATTTTTCAACGCTCACTGTGCATACCTTCTTGCCTATACCTCCTAATGTACAATACTTGCCTAATTGTACGCATATGAGTTTTTAATTCAATAAACACGTACTGCGGTATTTAAAAGAAAAACTAATCCCACCATTAATTAATGAATAATGATGATGAAGAAGAAAATTCACGGTTTAAAATACGTATTCGGTACTATACACTTATCTTATCAAGAGGCTGATCCATCAGGCATGAATTTTTTCGTTCTCGCCTTTTCACTTATTTCATCATACATTCTTTTCCTTTTTTTTTTAATTGCAAACTCATCATTCATTCTTTTAGAAGTGTTATTCGGTGAATCATTACTCCATTGCACAAGAAAGTTTCTCAATGGACTACTGAATTTGGTAGTATAAACAAATGAGAAATTGACAAGTTTTTGTCTTACTTATATATATAGGTTATCTCTATAACGGCGACAAGGTGCATACACCTAGTGTAACAGCCTTATTTATAATTGTTATTATTCCTTTTCTGACAAACACAAGACACAGCCACAGAAAATGTATTAGGTTTCGGAATATTTTCTTTCTTTATTGCAAAGGCTGGGTCCTTAGCATATACTTAAAAAGACGGTGGTTGCTTTTGCTATTTAAAAAAAAAAAAAGGCTGACCTACCTTTCAAATTAAATAAAAAAACACATGTCAATTCTTGATTGATTTTTAATAAAGTAATAATCACCATTTATAATACTACAACCTAAAATTGTTTATTTGCCTAGAGTAGTGCGTTTTCTGCTCTCACATTACCGTCCCAATTGTAGAGTGACAACAAACATAGCTTTATTTAACTTTATTTTATATATTATTTTATTATTTCTTTTGTTATTATAATATCTTTTCTGGACTATTTTTTTCTTTTTTTTTTTTTTTGTTTTACTTTTTCATGTTATTATAGTTTAAAGGTTATTCTACTACAAGTGATGCTACATGTTGATAGGAGAAATCGTAAATGCACGACACTGTTCAAGTAGTATAAGATTAGATGGGTCTTGAATGTCGATCCCACATGGAAAGTTGTCACATATTTCACTTGAGTCAATTTCACACCAATTGAATAAAGAAATTAAGAGTTTGCAAAAGAATAATGAGGTTGTTTAAACTAATAATTAAATGCTCTATCTATTTTAATCTAGGAAGGAACTCAAATTTATGGACTAGAAAATATATAAATGAAAGCGTTGAGACTCACGAATCCACAATAAACAGGTGTTCCAATTATGCAATCCCACTCATGACAATTCACCATCACGTGCTCACAACCAGTTTCACAAGTTTAATTGAAAACCTCTCTCGAGCAAATTCAAATCTACCCAACCAAGTAAACCCACTATATCTCTATGTGAATTTCAACCTAATTGAATGCATTAATTAACAAGAAATCATTTTTGTGGTCACACAAATCATAAAAGTACATCTCTATCTTCTATGCAATTTATATTTTCTATTGAAGTGCTAAATTGGTGACTTACCTCTCGGTCTCCTCACGAATTCACTAACGCAATTACAAATTGAGCAGGCTCATAAAAGGTAATTACATATCACAATAGAAAATAAGCACGCAATAACAATTAGAGTCATGAATGGGATTAACACAATTAAAACATGTCTATTGCTTCATCGATTGTCTCAACAAGGAAAATTAGTTACGCATAATAAAGGAATTCATAACATAAGCATTCATAGGGTTTGAATATATGACCAGATTCTAGCAAAGAAAAGACGAAGAATAACGAAGAAAACGTTTGCACCAAACGAAGAACTTCGTTCTTCAATCTTCACGCGAACTCCGGCTTCAATCTCCAAGCCCTTGCTCCAATCTCCTAGCCCTCAAGAATGAGTTTCAATGATGAATCCCCCTTTTTACAGAAGGGCTTTCGTTATTTTATAGTTGGGGAGGCCTTAGAACCCTCGAATGTGTAAAAAAAGGCCCGAAAACGCGTAAACAGTGTCTCCCGATACGGGCCGCGGGTGGCCGCGGCATGCTTGCCGCGGCAGGTTTTCAGCCAAGCCAGCGGGTGGCCGCGGGTATGCTTGCCACGGCCTGCCCGCCTACTTCCATGGCGTGCAGTTTAGTCCCTGTTTTGAGTTTTTCTTGCGGCAACGGTTCTTTTCGGTTTTTCCCTTCTTTTAAACACGTCCCTAAACTTCTTGGACTCTGCATAAGGGTCCCACTCTCTTTAAACACATCACGAATAATCTTCTCACCCCGAACTCTCGAATAATCCCACCTCGATGCTATTTCTTGAATGTAAAGCCTTAATTTGGTTCAAAAATCATTCCTTTCCCTTGTATCACTCCAATTTGAGCTCTTCACTTGTATGAACCATATCCACACAAATTATGTAGAAATCTGTTCGGTTTCATGTAAAATTGCATAAGTTAAGAGAAGTATTTTTATATATAAAATACAGTTATCAAACTCCCCCAAACTTAACCCTTGATCGTCCCGAGCAAGAAGTTTACCCAATTACATTAAACACACAAAATAAAATTAAACACGTAACATAAAATAAAAACTTGCCAACATCCTACCCTATGTCATTCATGACTGTCACAGAACATTGCCGCCAACAGTGAACTCATCCAATGCTTGACTAGAGAATGGACATAATCACACCTACTATTATACACTTTGGTCGGGCTTCACCAAACCGCAATAGTCAAATATGTTCTCACCCTCTCGTGAAAGGCGCACATCCCCCAAACTTTTTTTTTCTTTCTCACTACCACTTTTTCCATAGGATATATGCTTAAAGGTTTAAATCTCTCATCTCTCAAAGAAGTATCTAGTTGGTTGAGATCTTACCACAAATATACTAGCTTAGTCAATGTGGATTCTCCCAATTTTTGAGGGCCCCGACTGTCCCACTATCCACCAAGCAGTCAAACTTACTAGCAATTTACATCCCCAAAAATTGAAGCGTAGCCTTGCAGTTATGCTTCTACCATTCAATATTTTTTTCACAAGTCAGAATCTTTCTCTGGCGCTTTTTTTTTACTCTTTTTTTTATTGAGATTTGCTCTCTTCTCTTTTTTTCATACCCTCATATGTCTTATGTGCACTCTCCTCTTCACTGGGCTTTCTATATGACCCTTTAGTGAGCTTTGGGCCAATGACTCCCGGTTCAGTTGACCCAGGGCACCAGGTTTGAAAGACCCCTAAAGACTTAATTGTTCGAGTCACACAGGCTTCGAAGAGTGGTAAAGACACATCGAAGGCATTAGTTTTTTTCGGAACCTAATCTGTGCAAGACTTAAAAGTAGGGATGAGATTACCAGCATCTAGTCATTGCCTAGCTTCAATTGGTCAACCGAAGACACTCCACACAAATTTTCAACATGCATGGAATCCACACCAACCTTATTAGCATTCTCAAGGCTCAACCTCCTGCAAACTTAGACTTAATTAGGATTTACAACTAAGAACAATGGGTAAGGTATTCTAATTCTCTATTTTGACTATTATTTAAATCATTCACCCGACTAAAGTGTAGATTATGGTGACTTATGCCAAATAAATAACGAGTCAAACATAGACAAGCTAATTTTCACCAAATTTAATTCATATAGCAATGTCCCATCACAAATCACAAACAACACAAGTTTTAGGTGATTTCAATCAAAACAGCCGGTAAGGCAAACCGAAAAAACTGAAAAGCATAGTCAAAATTCTTCTTTTTTTTCTTTTTTTAAACACAGATATCAATTATTAACAATAACATACTAAATCCATAAAACAATAAATCACACATCACACATTAACAATAGACTTAAGTGAATATGGTTACATTCCCCCAAACTTAAATTCTTACATTGTCCCAATGTAACGAAAAACAAAAGAAGGATATTACCCATTAAAGCCTATTTGGATCAATGTTGATTTTGACGGGAACTCACATCTCCGGAGGGGGTGGCGGTGGTTGTAGTTGCATAAGGCGCGCAAACATATCCATCACCTCTTGATGCTCTCTTCTTTGCTCCTCTCAGTCAGCACGAATCGTTTCAGTAATGATTTGTTGTTCCCCATAAAGCCTTTGGTACTGTTGCTCGTGAAACTCCCTGTCTGCTATCATCTGTGCCTACATAGACTCAAAGACTGGACCAAAGTTCACACCACCTCTTCAACGTCTCGGTGGTGGTTGCGTTAGTCGTTGTGGATCCTGTCCAGCCATTTCCTCCTCTGATCCCCCAGCTTCCATTTCTTCAATTTCATCTTTCTCTTCTTCTTCTTCACTTAAATGCTGTCTATTATGGATTTTAACACAATGGACGTTTGATTGGCGCAAACTGCAAAGATTTAGAGCACTCGCTGTAGTTTTTTCTCCTTCGGATGGAAGCATAGGCACATGAGCCAGTTTGCAAAGCCCCGAGATTAAAGAAGGGTACAACAACCGGACTTTTGCAGTCTTCTTGGCTATTTCCCTCACTTTGTGAAATATCATTCCTGCAAAATCTAAATCATGTCCCTGTGTGAAGGCATAAAGTAAGTGGAGCTTGTTGTTATAGATATCCGTCGTATTGGATGTTGGAAGAATATTGTTGCATAGGACAAGATGGAAGAGCCTGTATTTTGTGTTGAGCACACTGGGAGTAACCCTGTTGTTGGATGGCCATGTCTTTGGAGACTTCTCATTAAAACTGTCATGGATCACAATATTCCAATCAGGTATGATCGGCAACTCTGATGTCCCGCGAGGTATCTCATAGTAGTCTGCAATAACATCCGGGCTGAAGGGAACCCACACACTCCGAACATAAATGTGAAACCGATGCTCATTGTCCTCATCCTCAATAGTGGCATTAAAGTTGGCATAGAATTCGTGAACAATGGCCGGGAAGACCTTATGAGGTGTATTAATCAGAAACCTACTCCATCCTTTTGTATCAATGAGATTCCCAACCCCTACATTTCTTAAGGCTTAGATATCCACTGCTCGTTCGTGAAGGAAGTCGACATCCTTAAAAATGTCATACCTACGCCTTGCTTCATCATCGGTGAATGCTTGATAATTTCGTTCCACCCTTGGCCTTTTGGAAGCATTAGAGCTCTCGGCCACAGCTTTTCCTTTGCTCGTTCTTGTTTTTGGTGGCATTGTCACAACCTGTAAGTAAACATTGTTGTATGTGACACTAAGAATCAAATAATATCAAGAATTGAATGTAAGGAATACCTTAAATATATAACAATATTCCACAATATTAAAACTCCAAGCTATTCACAATGTCAACATAATGGTCAGCCATTCATCTTTTGTTTTGATATTCAAAGCATATAAAAAAAATTCCCCCAAACTTAGCCGGTTAATTCCTTAAGCCGTAAAAGTGAAATCAATAAACAATTTGGTTGGGGAAATTCGTCAAACACATGGGGTGCAAAAATCTACCTAAGAAAAATTCAAGGTTCATGAATTCATAGTCTATCCATGGAAGATTTCATTCACAAATAACAAGTAAAATCAACATTTATGGAACATTCTTAACCCATTAAGCATCCTACAATGCCATGTAGATAGAAGCATACCACATATCAAGTTCAAAAATTTGTAAGGGTGTTCACATACCTATGTAATGCACAAATCAAGCAAACAAATCCTTAAATGTTGATGTGAAAAAGTAAAGAACAAGTGCAAGAGTTAGGTTTTGGTGTAATTGAAGGGTTGAAGTGAAGAGAATAGGTAAACAAGAGAGTTTTAGGGCGCACAAGAATGGAGGGGGTCGGTTTAAAAAAACCGACCAGGCCTGCGGCTAGGCCGCCGTTTGCTTGCCGCGGCCTACCACGGGCAGCAGAAAAATTTTATAGCCCGCGGCTTGGCCGTGGGTTTGCATACCACGGTCTGCCTCTTTTTTTTTTTTTTGAATACATAAACGTAAAATACTAGATATGACATGCTACCTGCCTAAAAAAAAAACACAATTAAAGGTAAAGAAAAATAATATGAAAATAATTTTTAAATGCACCAAAAACAATTAAATAAAAGAAAAGAGTTAGAAAATTGAGTTACCTCCCAATGATACCCCTCCCAATGAGCGCTCAATTTATAGTCTTGATCTTGACTTTGTTGATGATCACTCAGAATCTTTCAAGTTAATAGAGGAGTCTTCTTCTGTGGAATCCCCTCCCAG
Organism: Nyctanthes arbor-tristis; assembly: GCA_963692815.1. Taxonomy (NCBI): domain Eukaryota; kingdom Viridiplantae; phylum Streptophyta; class Magnoliopsida; order Lamiales; family Oleaceae; genus Nyctanthes; species Nyctanthes arbor-tristis. The sequence goes on along the minus strand of CAVNYN010265217.1, from coordinate 23,279 downwards.
ATAATGTTTCACCCGTTGACCATTTACTTTGAAATTGTTCCCTTTTTCCAAATGATGAGTTCAATTGTACCATAAGGGAATATTTTTGCGATGGTGAAGGGGCTGGACCACCTTGAGCGCAGCTTTCCAGGAAAAAGTTTGAGCCTTGAATTATACAGTAGAACTTACTCACCCTCCTTAAATTCTCTGTGCTGTATGCGTTTGTCATGCCACCTTTTTGTTCTTTCCTTATACAACCTTGAGTTCTCATATGCTTCGAAGCGAAATTCATCTAACTTATTAAGTTGTAGGAGCTTCTTTTCTCCTGCTGCTTTTAAATCAAAATTCAATGCCTTGACTGCCCAAAAGGCTTTATACTCAATCTCAACAGGTAGATGGCAAGATTTTCCAAACACCAACTGGTATGGAGACGTTCCAATGGGTGTCTTGAAAGCTGTACGGTAAGCCCACAGTGCATCTTCTAATTTTCTAGACCAATCTTTGCATGAAGAGTTTACTGTAGCATCTAAAATTCTTTTCAACTGCCTATTAGAGGTTTCCACTTGCCTGCTTGTTTGTGGATGGTATGCTGTTGCAACTTTGTGGTGAACACCGTATTTAGCTAATAATGCTTTGAATAGCCGGTTACAGAAATGAGTTCTCCCATCACTGATAATTGCCCTCGGCATCCCATACCTGCTGAAAATATTTTTCTTCAAGAAGTGAACTACCGCATTGGTATCATTTGTGGCTAGCACTATTGCTTCCACCCATTTAGATACATAATCCACAGCCACCAAGATATACCGATTTGAAAATGACAGAGGAAACGGTCCCATAAAATCTATTCCCCATACGTTAAAAATTTCCATCTCCAAGATGTTATTTAAAGGCATCTCCTGCCGTGAAGAGATATTTCCTATACGTTGGTATCTATCACAATTCTTTACAAAGGTAAAAGCATCACGAAATAGTGTCGGCCAATAAAATCCACTTTGCAGTACCTTTACAGCGGTCTTTTGTACCCTAAAATGCCCTACATATGGTCCAAAATACACTCTTTCTAAAATAGGTAGCATCTCTTCCTTTGGCACACACCTCCGAATAATCTGATCAAGTCTCCTCCTATACAAGAAGGGCTCATCCCACAAAAAAAAAAGCACATCATGAAGAAATTTTTTCCTTTGTTAATAAGAAAAATCAGGTGGAATAATATTGCTGGCTAGAAAGTTAACGAAATCTGCATACTAAGGTGCCTTAGCCAGTTGCATTAACCACTCATCTGGAAAATTTTCCTGAATCTCTTCCCCAACAATAGACTCTGTCTGCTTAAGTCTAGACAAGTGATCTGCTACCAGGTTTTCTGTTCCCTTCTTATCTGTAATTTCCAAATCAAATTCATGTAGTAGTAGAACCCAACGAATCAGCCTGGGTATTGCATCCTTCTTGGCAAGAAGATATTTGAGAGCTGAGTGATCCGTATAGACTATCACCTTTGACCCAATAAGATATGAACGAAATTTTTCAAAGGCGAATACCACTGCTAATAGTTCCTTCTCGGTGGTGGCATAATTTATCTGAGCGTCATTCAAAGTCTTGCTGGCATAATAAATAGTATGAAAAATTTTATCTCTCCGCTGTCCCAGAACTGCTCCAACTGCAAAACCACTGGTGTCACACATTAGTTCGAAAGGCATACTCCAATATGGTAAAACTATGACTGGTGCTGAAGTCAACTTTTCTTTCAGGGTGTTAAAAGCAATTAGACACTCCTTGGAAAAATTGAACGGCACATCTTTCTCCAATAATTTGCAGAGTGGTTTAGTGATTTTAGAGAAATCCTTAATAAATCTCCTATAGAACCCAGCATGTCCAAGTAAACTACGAATACCTTTAACTGATGTTGGTGGTGGCAACTTCTCGATCACCTGAATCTTAGCTCGATCCACCTCTATTCCTTGAGCTGAAACTCGATGTCCCAAAACAATCCCTTCTTTCACCATAAGGTGACATTTTTCCCAATTCAACACTAGGTTTGTTTCTTCACACCTCTCCAAAACCAAGGTTAGGCGATTTAAGCATTCATCATATGTCGCACCAAACACTGAAAAATCATCCATAAATACTTCAATGAACTTCTCCACCATATCAGAAAATATTGCCATCATACAACGCTGAAAAGTAGTTGGAGCATTGCATAGGCCAAAGGGCATTCTCCTGAAAGCAAATGTACCATATGGACATGTGAAAGTGGTCTTTTCTTGATTACTGGGGTCTATGAGAATTTGGTTGTACCCTGAATATCCATCCAGAAAGCAATAATAAGCTTGTCCAGCCAACCTCTCGAGCATTTGGTCAATGAAAGGCAATGGAAAGTGATATTTTCTTGTTGCATCATTCAATTTGCGGTAATCAATGCTTACTCTATACCCCGTTACCTTCCTTGTAGGAATCAGCTCATTCTTCTCATTTTGTTCTACTATTATTCCCCCTTCTTTGGGACCACATGAACAGGACTCACCCATTGGCTGTCTGAAATTTGGTAGATTATCCCTGCGTCCAGTAGTTTCAATATTTCAGATTTTACTACATCCCTCAAGGTAGGATTAAGTCGACGCTGGTTCTCCACTGAAGGGCGGAAATTTTCCTCCATCAAAATCTTATGCATGCACATGGATGGACTAATACCCTTAATATCTCCAATGGTCCATCCCAGAGATGTTTTGTGTTCTTTGAGTACTCTCAGCAACTTCTCTTCTTCCAAATCCGATAAAGAGCTAGAGATAATCACCGGTAATGTTGAGGATTCCCCCAAGAACGCATAACGTAGATGTGCAAGCAATTCCTTCAACTCCAATTTTGGTGCCTTTATAATCGAAGGGACAGGTTTAGTTGGCAAGGTTCTCAACCCTTCAAAATCCTTTCTGCGCTTTGGATATATTGGGGTAAAGCCTCCAAATGATGTGCACACTGTTGAATCTCTAACTTCTCTGATTTTGTAGTGCCAAAATGTACCAAATAGGCCTCAAGTGGATTTAACGGAAGTGAAGTATCAAAAGCACATGCCACGAGGCTATCTATGATATCAATCTGGTAGCAAGTTTCAGACTATCCTGGGTGTTTGAGAGCCTTAAATACATCAAACATTACCTGTTCATCTTCAACTCTCAAAATTAATTTTCCCTAATGGACATCAATCAACGCCCTCCCAGTAGCGAGAAAAGGTCTCCCCAGAATCAATGAAATGTCTTTGTCCTTCTCCATATCCAGTACTACAAAATCTGCTGGAAAAATGAATTTGTCGACTTTGACCAAAACATCTTCAATGATTCCCTTAGGATACTTGATTGATCTATCGGCAAGTTGCAACGTATCCTTGTCGCCTTGTCTTCTCCTATTCCAAGTTTTCTGTACACAGATAAGGGCATGAGGTTAATACTGGTACCTAAATCACACAATACCCTATTAAATGTAATATCACCAATAGTACAAGGTATAGTGAAACTCCCTGGATCTTTAAGTTTAGGAGGCAATTTATTTTGCAATATAGCGCTGCACTCCTCAATGAGCATCACCGTTTCATCATCTTCCAGCTTTCTTTTGTTTGACAGAATCTCTTTCATGAACTTCGCGTAGCTGGGCATATGAGCTAATGCGTCTGCAAATGGAATATTTATGTGAAGCCTCTTGAAAATCTCCAAAAATTTTGCAAATTGTTTATCCATTTTATGCTTTTGGAGCCTCTGTGGAAACGGTACAGGTGGAACACAAGGCTTGACTGGTGCTTTTGGTGGAGCCTGCAATTCAATAATTTCTGTCTGGTGTTCAACTTTCTCCTTTTCAGTTCCAGAATCTTGGTTTCTCTTTTCTTCCGCCCCTGGCCTTTTGACATGAATTTCTGGGAGCTGAACGCCACTCCTTGTTGTAATTGCTTTAATTTGATCCTTTGGATTTAGCTCTGTATCACTAGGTAAAGCTCCATAAGGCCTTTCTTGCATCATCCTTGCTAATTGTCCAACTTGCTTCTCCAAATTCTGAATCGTCGCCTTCGTAATCTGATTGTCCGTCTCTATTCTCTGCATAAAAGCCTGAATCTTGGTCATGAAAGCTTCGCTAGTTTGAACATACTGACTAGTTTGTTTGGCCAGCTGTTCCACTATGTTTGCAAGGGACGACTTCTCCTCTGGTTTTTGGATCTGCTGTTGTGGTAGCTGTGGTGGTTTATTTGCTGGATTTCCCCCCTCCCCATGAAAAGTTTGAATGATTCCTCCATCTTGGGTTATATGTCGCTGAATAAGGATTCCATTGTTGCCTCTGTTGATTTTGAACATAACTAACCTCTTCAACTCTACCCGCATGAGCCAAGGGACAATCATCAATGAGGTGATTAGCCCCGCAATTTTCACAGGCTGTATTTTTTGCTTGTACTGACTTCACCTGATGACCAACCGCTATCTCTTCAAGTCTTTTATTCATGGCTGCCATCTGAGCTGCCAATGCTGAGTACTCACCATTCTCATGTACACCAGCTACTTTTTTTGTGAAAAACTCTATCAGCAGATGGAAATAGAGTGTTTGTTGATGATAATCTCTCAAGCAGCTGATATGTTGCATTTGGAGAATTGGCTGTAAATGATTCTCCTGCTACAGCATCGAGGATAATTCGATTCCCCGAACTGAGTCCACCATAGAAATATTTTACTTGATAAAACTTGGTGAGCTCATGAGTTGGACACTTTCTAAGGAGTCATTTGAATTTGTCCCATGCTTCATAAAGAGTCTTAGCTTCATACTGAGCAAAACTAGTTATATCTTGAAGTAACCTTGCTGCTTTAGCTGGCGGATAATATTTGGTTAGGAATTTCTGTGCCAAATATTCCCAAGTTGTGATGCTCTGGGCAGGGAAAGAAGACAACCAATCACGAGCCGCCCCCTTTAAAGTATGTGTGAAGAGTCTCATTTTTATGGCATCATCTGAAACACCATCAAAAGATGCAGAGTCACATAAATCCAGAAAATCTGTAATATGCGCATGGGGATCTTCATTCGCTAGGCCATTGAATGAACACATATTCCTTATCATAGTTATCAAATCAGGCCTTAACTGGAAATTTTGCCTCCCATAAGCTGGTAGGGCAACACTTGATGGACTTGTCGGACACGGTAGTACCATCAGTTCGCTGAACGGGTGATCATCGTCATCAATAATAACTGAAGGTTGAGGTTGAGGGGGGATATTATCTCTCAGTACCGGGAAGCGGCCATCCCCTCCATCTAACACATCCTGTTGATCATCCAGGGGTATTTTTTTCAAAGAATTTTTCTCCCTTTTGTTGTTGAGTCTTTTGTGAAACGTACGTTCTGGTTCCGGATCAGGAAGTACTAAAACCGAAGAGGAACGTGTCATACACCAACAGCAAAGATCTGAGAGAAAAATAAAACAATTCAAAACGAAATAAATAAACAAAACTATCCCCGGCAGGGGCGCCAAAAACTTGATAGGCGAAATCGCAAGTGCACGATACCGTTCAAATAGTATAGGACTAGATGAGTCCCGAATGTCGATCCCACAGAGAAAGTTGTCAACTATTTCACTTGAGTCAATTTCACACCAATTGAATAAAGAAATTAAGAGTTTGCAAAATAATAATAAGGTTGTTTAAACTAATAATTAAATGCTCTATCTATTTTAATTTAGGAAGGAACTCAAATTTATAGACTAGAAAATATATGAATGAAAGCGTTGAGACTCACGAATCCACAATAAACAGGCATTCCAACTATACAATCCCACTCATGATAATTCACCATCACGTGCTCACAACCAATTTCACAAGTTTAATTGAAAACCTCTCTCGAGCAAATTCAAATCTACCCAACCAAGTAAACCCACTATATCTCTATGTGAATTTCAACCTAGTTGAGTGCATTAATTAAAGAAACTATTTTTGTAGTCACACAAATCATAAAAGTATATCTCTATCTTCTATGCAATTTATGTTTCCTATTGAAGTGCTAAATTGGTGACTTGCCTCTCGGTTTCCTCACGAATTCACTAATGCAATTACAAGTTGAATAGGTTCATAAAAGGGAATTACATATTACAATAGAAAATAAGCACACAATAACAATTAGAGTCATAAATGAGATTAACACAATTAAAACATGTCTATTGCTTCATCGATTATCTCAACAAGGAAAATTAGTTACACATAATAAAGGAATTCATAACATAAGCATTCATAGGGTTTGAATATATGACCAGATTCTAGCAAAGAAAAGACGAAGAATAACGAAGAAAACGTTTGCACCAAACGAAGAACTTCGTTCTTCAATCTTCACGCGAATCCTGGCTTCAATCTCCAAGCCCTTGCTCCAATCTCCTAGCCCTCAAGAATGAGTTTCAATGATGAATTCCCCTTTTTACAGAAGGGTTTTCGTTCTTTTATAGTCGGAGAGGCCTTAGAACCCTCGAATGTGTCAAAAAGGGCCTGAAAATGCGTACACGGCGTCTCCCGATACGGGCCGCGAGTGGCCGCGTGTATGCTTGTCGCGGCCAACAGCTTTTCAGCCAAGCCCGCGGGAGGCCGCGGGTATGCTTGCCGCGGCCTGCCCGCGGCCTACTTCCATGGTGTGCGGTTTAGTCCCTGTTTTGAGTTTTTCTTGCAGCAACGGTCCTTTTCGGTTTTTCCCTTCTTTTAAACACGTCTCTAAACTTCTTGGACTCTGTATAAAGGTCTCCACTCTCTTTAAGCACATCACAGATGATCTTCTCACCCCGAACTCTCGAACAATCCCACATCGATGCTATTTCTTGAATGTAAAGCCTCAATTTGGTTCAAAAATCATTCTTTTCTCTTGTATCACTCTAATTTGAGCTCTTCACCTGTATGAACCATATCTACACAAATTAGGTAGAAATCTATTCGGTTTCATGTAAAATTGCATAAGTTAAGAGAAGTATTTTTGTAAATAAAATACACTTATCACATGTACATATAAGTGTATAAATAGATTTGCAGATAGAGATTAAAATTATAATTTTATTTATGTATTTTCTCTTTCTTTTATAGCACAACATAAGGTGAAATTATAATTCCAAACCTTTTTTGTAAATACACATGTACATATATCTGTACATGCTAGCTGTGCTTTGATGTGGCTGGTAATGATGTCAAATTAATTCTGTGTTGAAACTATATTGGCATGAAATGACGTAGATAATTGTTGACTTACGTCCAGAATTTGCGGGGTCAAATTGAAGGTTGACTGAGTTGTTTGATTGATTGCACAAATTAATATTTAGCACTCTATAGCTTAATACTGGTTCGAGTTAAAGATCAATATCATTAATTAGTTAATTGAGCAGGAACGGACGAAAAGGATTCAAAGACAATTCATTGATTCTTAGAATATTCAAACTGAATTGACATTCACATCAATATTTGTTGATTCGTAAGGATATCGAATATTGGAACAATTGAGAAACATAGTAATGTTTTATTTCATATTCAAAATTCACCAAACCCGTTAACAGTGAAAAATCAGTTTGAATAGTAAAAACCTAAAAACCCTAATAACTAAAATCACCAAACGACCCCTGACTATGATTTAATTGAAAATAAAATAGCATAAGAATATCTAAAATAAGAATGTTTAAATAAGAAAATAAGTTATTCCCTTTTCATATTAAGATAGAAAATAGGAGCCCCTTTCAATAACTTCTCCAAGTTTTGTTAAAAAACTTCTCATCTAGGTGGCATGTATATGGATATATATATGTATATATATATATATGTGGGTTTCAATACACATGTCTTGGATTTGAAATACAAATGACATACATTTATACACGCCACATGGGTGAAAAGTTTTTTAACATGGAACTTTTTGGGAAGTTTTTGAAAATTTTCCTACAAAATAGATACCACCTTGGACACAGAAATAGTAGTAAACTCTTTACAAGTGATCACAACATTGAGCAATTACATAATTGGATTTGTGTAATTATTTCATTTTATTTAATTCTAGAAGACTTGCAAAACCTTTAAAGCAGAAAATAAATAGTAAATATAGATTAAGAGTCGGTTGAAAATAGTAAAGAGAACAGAGTCTTTAAACTTGAAATGGAGTTTTCCAGGGACTATATCAGTAAATAAGACACCATTGCCTTTCACTCCACTGCTTGATCTTTATGTGGTTGAATCTTGATTGGCAGGCCATTTTCAGGAGCAGCTTGAACATGATCAAATTTGATCTTCTCATTTGGAATAAGTTTTTCCCAACTGTATTTCCTCACCAAATAGTGCATGAAAATTAGGGCAAATTGTCGAGCATATTCATTGCCAGGGCACATTCTTGGACCTCCTCCAAATGGGGTAAAAGTATACGGCATCGGTCCTTTACCTTCAAATCTTGTAGGATCAAATTTTTCTGGGTATGGAAAGTATCTGGGATCCTTATGGGTCGAATTCACAGACCAATATACCTGCAAAAAGTTTTATTATAAGAAAACGGTTTATGTTGAACTTTTGGTAAAATGGTAACTATATGCACATGCGAGGCGCATAAGGAGAGAGAGAAGCATGCCTTCCATCCCTTGGGGATGGTGAAGTCTGCATAGGTGATATCGTGTATGGCCTCTCTAAAAGTTCCTTGAGTAGATGTTGCAATTCTCAGTGTTTCATTTATGACATTTCGAGTATACCTCATTCGCCTTGTATCTTCCCAGGTTAATGAATCTTCTGGTTCTTTTAACTTTGCAATCCCATTTTGTTCTGCAAATCAAGATCATTGTATAATCTGATTTTTGAATGTTATTAAACTACAAATACAGCAAGAAAACTTTCACGTGCCACCTCATCCTATTTTTTCTTAGACATCAAGTCACTGCTAAACGAACGAATATTTCTTAGATAATATTTAAGCAATTAACTCTACTAATTATAGTCTGAAAATTAGAAATTCAATTGTTTAGAAGTAATACCTCTTAAAACTTGATGGAATACATGAGGATCATCAGCAAGATAGTAGATTATATTGGTGATCAACGAAGCTGTTGGATCCTGGCTGGCGACGAGAAACCCCAACAATAAGTGTGAAATTTGCTTGACACTTGCATCACTACTTTCAGCAAGCATTCGAGAGATCAAGCTCTTCCGATCTCTTTTCATGTCATGATGGAGTTTCTGTTGCCTGATTATCTTCTTTAGCTCTTTGCAGATGCTATTAGCAGCCTTCACAGCAGTATGGAAGGCATTACCTGGAACTTCAATGGGCAATGAGACGAGCCCGGTGATAACCAGCTCGAGCCGATGGGCTAATTTGTCCATGTGAGTGTCATCTTCAATGCCCAAGAACAGCCTACAAGCTGTGGAAAATGTAAATTTCTTAGCCAAAGGGTGAACTTTGAGGGTTCTCTTCGGAATCCATTTGTCCGCCAGATGTCGTTTTGCACAGTAATCCATGACATGAAGGTACTTCTTGAGAGCTTCTGGCCTCAGAAACTCAGTGAAGACTTGTCTCATTTTCTTCAACTCTTCTGAATCTCCAAAGCTGGACTTCGTTTCTGGGAGTAAAATCTTCTGTACAGAGCGGGGGACCCATCCTTTTAGGAGGATATTCTCGTTCGAAAATACAAACTTGTTGCCTGAAGGGCCACAAAAGACTGCTATTTTCTCTCCTATGAAGGAGGTTTTGAAGACTTGTGGGGAGTAATTCTTCATCCTTGTAAGTATAAATCTCTCCGGACGGCCGCTTCGGCTGGACAAGACGAAATCAAGAGTTTCGCCAATTATCGGCCACCCGAATTTGCCAGGAGGAAGCTTTATGGTGCTACTAGTACTCTGGTTTAGCTTAGAACTAAGGAAAATGGGGAAATACATGAGCATATAGATGGCTACAACAGCAATTACAGAGAGGAAGAGAAAGAGATCCATGGCTGTCAAGGCTAGGAGAATTCGGACTACTCTGAAAGCTCTTATATAGGGGTTTTGGAGAAAATGGAATGACAAACACCCATTAACGTATTATTATTATTATTATTATATATATATATATATATTTTTTTTTGCGTGTGTGCATGCATGGAGGGGGAAAATTTTTTATCATATAAAGTGGTGGGTAGTCATGAAACAAAAAGATTCTGGTTGATCACCATGGCCCGACTAATTTAGATCATATAGCATGACAATCCCCAAAAACTCGTGGTCAATAATTACCAGAATTTAGTGTAATTCGTATGTAAAATTAGTTTTTACCTCTGCAAATTCAGCATTCTTTGCGTTTAAAACTGAGCTTGGCACCAACGTGTAGTAAAACGGGAGGCATTTTTCTTTTGTTGGGATACGTAAGAAGTGGGCCAGCGATATTAATTTCCATATATATACTAGAGGAGAATATATAAGAGAAAGAGACCCATGACTGGAGGTAAGGAGAAATGGGACTACTCTAACAGCTCTTATATTGGAAGCACATACTGCTTTCGTGTAGTGGAAACCAACTAAAAGGTTTTAGAAAAGAAGATAACAATGAAAATGGAATGATAAAATTAACAATCTGTGTGTGTATGTTTTTCCCCCCTCTTTGAAGATAATTTTTCTTTTACAATAGATGATTATATAATTTAAGTGGCTGGTTGTCGTGAAAAAAAATGATTCTGGTTGATCACCACAGATCGATAATTGTAGGAGTACTAATAGATCATACTGTAGCATGCCTGGTAATCCTTAAGAACTTGATCCAAAACTTAGTGAAATTGATCAGCAAAGCAGTCTTTGCGTGTAAAATTGAGCTTGACACCGACACATAATAACGAGAGCAAGACATTTTTCTTTTATTGGTATAAGAAGCAGGCCCCGTGATTTTCCATAATGGTGCTAGCTGGCACCAGATTTTCTTCGATTTGTTCTTTGACATGGAAAAATTTTTCATTTTACGATAACCTTATCTTCGATAATGATAATTTGACAGAAAATCTAGGTCTACTTTACATTCTCAAAAAGTCCTTAGCTATCCTACGATTTCATATAGTACATCTCCACTTTTAGTCTACTTTGTTCAGTGCCATATATATATTTGTGTTATCAAGAGGCTGATCTATAATGACGTTAATGAACTTTTTCGTTACTGTCCTTTCACTCAAGAGACAACCATCGCTTTACTTTATTTTATTTTTTTGTATAATCTTTTTTGGACTATTCTTTAGGTTATTCCTTTTTTTCTTTTAATTTTCTAATTATTTTTCATGTTACATTTCGTTGTCATTGTTCAACACTAACGACGCTCTTCATGGGTTGGGTACGTAGGTCTAATGGCGACATGTCAAATATGAGTATCAATTTTATTTTTTTAAAATTGTGGACGCCTAGTTAAATTTAGCATATTGTGAGTGATAATGGAAAGCGAGATTTCTTGTAATCGTTAGAGGGTAAAAAACCAAAAATAATAAAATGAATAGTCACAATGTTTGTTAGGCTTGCCAAGGAAAATTATTGGACACAATCTTTGTTTAATAGCCATGCGAAAAGACTAAAGTGTGTGCTTTGATAGTCACACTCTTTAGTCCTTGGTAAGGCTAACAAAATGAATATAGTCACACTCTTCAGTGCTTCTTTAAATTGTGAAATATATTCCACTAATTTGTAATAACATTCACACTTACAGAAATCTCTAATTACAACTTTTGGAAAGTTAATTTTGAGAGAAACCGATGGGAGGATCTGTATAACCTATCAAACTGAGGAGGCTCGTTAAGCCTCCTACTGTAAAAAATGGACTCATTTAACTCTATATATTTATTGTAGAATACATACTACCACTTAAACAATTTCCGAACTCTCATCTATATTTCACTTTAAGTATTTTGGTAATTAAGATAGAAAATATGTAGGGATGCGTACACCATCTGGGACATAGAAATAGTAGTCAATACTCTTTACAAGTGATCACAACATTGAATCATTAGATAATTGGATTTGTGTTATTTCTTCATCTTATTTAATTCTACAAGACTTGCAAAGCCATAAAGCAGCAAATATATAGTAAATATAGATGAGGAGTCGGTTGAAAGAAGTAAAGAGAACAAAGTCTTAAAATTGACTTGTAACAGAGTTTTTTCAATGAATAAGACTCCATTGTTTTTCACTCCACTGCTTGATCTTTGCGTGGTTGAATCTTGATTGGCAGGCCATTTTCAGGAACAGCTTGAACATGATCAAATTTGATCTTCTCGTTTGGAATAAGTTTTCGCCAACTGTATTTCCTCACCAAATGGTGCAAGAAAATTAGGGCAAATTGTCTAGCATATTCATTGCCGGGGCACATTCTTGAACCTCCTCCAAATGGAATAAAAGTATATGACACCAGTCCTTTACCTTCAAATTTTGTAGGATCAAGTTTTTCCAGGTTCGGAAATTATTTGGGATCCTTATGAGTCGAATTTACAGATCAATATACCTGTAAAAATTTAAATTATAGGAAATGGTTTGCATTTAAGTTTTTAGTAAAATGATGACTATATATATATATATATGCATGAGACGTGCGTAAGGGGAAAGAGAGCATGCCTTCCATAACTTTGGGATGGTGAATTCTGAGTAGGTGATATCGTGTATGGCCTCTCTAAAATTTCCTTGAGTAGAATTTCAATCGTTTAATTAGAAGTAATACCTCTTAAAACTTGATGGTATACACGAGGAGCATCGGCAAGATAGTAGATTATATTGGTGATCAAAGAAGCTGCTGGAAACTCAGAGAAGACATGTCTCATTTTATTCAATTCTTCTGAAATGCCTGAAGGGCCACAAAAGACTGCTATATTTTCTCTCCTATGAAGGAGGTTTTGAAGACTTGTGGGGAGTAATTGTTCATCCTCGTAAGTATATATAAATCTCTCTGGATGGCCGCTTCGGCTGAACAAGACAAAATCAAGAGTTTCGCCGCCATCTGAATTTGCCAGGGGGAAGCTTTACTGCGCCACTTGTCTAGTTTGGCTTGGAACTACGGAAAATGAGGAGACAGTGGAGCACATAGATGGCTACAACAGCAAATACAGAGAAGAAGAGAAAGAGATCCATGGGTGTAACAAAGGTATACCTTGTTAGGAGTACTTTGTAAACTCAAATTGGAACAAGGAGAGGTAGCAAATAAATAGAATTGAGCGTTATGTCAACTCCATACAATAATGGTGGTTTAAATTTTTTTGGGGAAATTGGTAAGCAAAGATTTTTAGCTCGACACAGATACATAATAATGAGCGCGGGGGGCATTTTTCTTTTATTTATTTACATAAGAACCATTTTTTTATTGGTTTACATAAGAAGCATGCCCCGTGATTTTTCGTATGGTTTCATATAGTATTTTCCACACCAAAACTTCCATTTTGCTACCACAAGGGTAGCTTATTTTGTCTCGATGCTATTGATGTGACACCACTACTAAAAAGTAACCCTTCAGCGACAGAAATTTTGCACCTGTCGCAAACTTCTGACGGGACCATCAGAAATTTGAGTTGGGCAGAAATCCGTCGAAAAAAATTTCTGTCGGAAATTTTCAATGGGAAAAACTATCCGTTAGAATTTTTCAATAGAACAATCTTTTCCGTCGGAACTCCAGTGGACCGTCGGAAATTTCCGACTGCCAAAAGATGCTGTCGGAAAGTTCCAACGAACACCTACTGTTGTCAGAACTTTCGGATGGCCGAAGAACACCATCGAAAATTTCCGACGGACTCCTTCACCGTCGGAAATGATTCCGTCAGACATTTCCAACTGGTTCGTTAGGCCGTTAGACATTTCCGACAACAGGTTGCCGTCGGAACGCGGCGAATGTACTCCGCTGTCGGAAATTTCCGACGGAGTTTGTGACCAAATTTATGCTTTTAATTATACTTTGTAAAATATTGTTAATTATTTTTTTTAAAAAAATTGAACATGTTTGTTTAATTATCTCTCCACTATCGCATGCGCCCCTTTTATCAAATAATGTTTTAACATGCATAATGTTTTTGTCAAAAATATATTAGATATGTTAATGGTTAACATATATAATAAAAAATAAAATTTATTCTAAAATTAATAATGTTATGAATAATTAAAAATTGTATTAATCATCAATAACTTTTACATACAAAAATAGAAAATGATTTATATTTTGACTCCATAATTAAAATTGCAACTAAAGTTAACAAAAAATATACAAGTACGACAAAGCTATAAAAAAGAAAAAAGAAAAGAAAACCAACAAGGAACATAAACAATCTCACAAAGGACATCGATAACATGGAATAGTCGTAAACATTAAATATATTTTGCCATTTATGTAATAGTTGTAAACAAATAAAGTTTATGTAATAGTCATTGATGACAAGGAATAGTCGTCAACAAATAAAGTTTATGTACCATTTATGTAAATAATATGTGATTTATCTAGTAAAATATAATATAAAACAAATACTTTAGTATCTCGTACTTCAATATCATGATTAACGTGACAACGCCTTTGGAGTTCCATCTAAGTAATGAATTCTAAGATAAAACAAGTACTTTTAATTATTTATTGCTTGTACATTTAATTGATGTCAAATTTTTTCTTTAAAAAAATAATATATGGCTCTAAATTAAAGATGAATTTAATGATCGAGGCATTTTGTTTTTCTTGGTCATCAAAACATAGTTTCCTGTTTGATTTGGAAATATTTTTTAATTTCTCAATATTTTGTAATGGAGAATTATGTCTCCATATGTATAAAATAATCTGTTCATTTTTTTGGTGATTAAGGTCTAAAATAATGATTGTAAATAAATTGTTTTGTAGCTTATCGATTTTTCAAAACCAAAAAAAAAAAAAACTCAAAAATCACATTTTTATTAATAGAATAAAAAAAGTTAGTGGACAATGAAATATTATAATATATAGAAAACTAATATAAAAAAACATTACATTAATTTTGTCTTAAACAAATAAAATTTAGAATATAAAATAATATAATAAAAAGTAAATTAAATAAATCACCAAAATTACTCACATACTTTATATTTATTATTGCGCAAAGAAGCAACAGCAACAAAAGCCGGCAAGGTGGTTGGGAACTCACTCCCTAACCCATAGGTCACCAGTTCAAAACCCAACAATTGCAATTCACGTCGGGAATTATTCACCGGCCTATTCACGGGTCAAAGAATATGAGGTGTGGCTGGCGACTAACGAAGGGAATCTACTGTCCGAACTTTCCGACGGAGTGGACTTGTTGCTGGAATACAATCTGTGGGCAATTTCCGACCGATACAAAAATGCCGTCGGAAAGCATCAACAACGCGACCTTCACCGGCAGTGTTTCCGACGGCCAGGTTTCCGTCAGTGATAACCTTTAATTACCTATGTATTTTGATAGAATTTTTCGTCGCTGAAGGCCTATTTTTTAGTAGTACACACAACCATGTGATATAAATAAACAAGGCCTAGCAGAATAACAAAAATTAGGCGATGTGCTACATGAGTATTGGAGCAAATAAGGTGTTCTCATGGGAACAAAAAGAAATTTCCAATCGCTCACACACTAAAAATGCTATAGACAACTTGTTTTGTCCTGAAAACTTTGAAAAAATTTTCATTACTCACCATGAGAACGTGATCGTTACGATCTTGCCTAACTTTTAACATACAATACTTGCCTCGCTTGTATGCATATTCTTGAATTAATTATTAATTCAGTAAACAAGTATGCAGTGCTGTATACTAATAAAGGAATACCATTACTGAATAATAATGTATAAAAAAGAATTCCCTTATAAAAATACGAGATCGATTTGTCTTTATCGAGAGGCTGACCTAATAATGAAACTTTTTCATTTATTCATTGTTCATTCTATTCGAACAAAGGACAATTATTGACAAGTGAATATATGGCCCAAGTTATTGTTTAATTGAGTCTCTTGTACACACACTTATCTTGCTTTCATTCACTTAGAATACGAGTTAATTACGCCACTGTACGTATTTTTTGTAGAGTTATATTGGATGCCAATGTACTTTAGAACTCATCTCATATATCATCTATTGAACTTATGAAAATGTTATTCTGTTTGCCAATCCGTCAAAAGCCGTACTTGTCAACATGGCTGAATTAAAGTAATCTAATTACCATGTGGCCTTTTTTATTTTAAGATGAAATTAGTAAAGCATAATTTAGTAAATGCAGATGAAATAATTAACCCCTTATTTACTATTTACTTGTATATATAGAGGTTGTGAGCTGCAGTTTCATCTATGTGCAGAGGGGAAAACATGAGCAACAAGCAGAGAAGAAAGAAACAGAGAATGGCTTTTCTTTCTTTCTTTCTTCCCTTTCCTTTTTGTGCATGACAATTTTCATGCGGTAAGAGTACTGAATACAACAATAGAATAGCTAATATAAAGGATTTCTACACACTCAAATTAATCTCAACCATACATATAGTCACTGCCTTTGGTTCAACGTATAAGCCATTATAGATGATGCAGACGGAAGTTCGAATGGACGAAAAGATTCAAAGACAATTTGTTGATTCATGGAATATACGAATTGAATTGACTGTCAAATATTCTTTGAGTTATAAGATTATAAGCACTAATTGGAATAACTGAGAAATTACATGCATTTCAATGTTTTATTTCATATTCGAAATTTACCAACCCTAAGAATACTTAAAAATGCTTTTAAGTATTAAACCTAGAAATCCTAATAACTAAAAATGATTACACAACCCCTAACTATATATGATTTAATTGAACAATAAAATAACAAAGTATAACTAAAATAAGAATGATTAAAATTAATAAAAAACTATTCCTTTTTCATATTAAGAAAAAAAAATAGAGAGATGCGTAAAGCACCATCTTGTACATAGAAATAGTAATCAACTGTTTACAAGTGATCACAATGTTGAGTAATTAGATAATTGGATTTGAGTTATTTCTTCATTTTATTTAATTCCAGAAGAGTTGCAAAGCCTTAAAGCGGCAAATATGTAGAAAAAAGTAGAGAGAGTCTTAAAACTTGAATTAAGCAGGGGGGTTTTTCAGGGACTCGATATTATAGGATTCCATTGTCTTTCACTCTATTGCTTGATCTTTCTGAGATGGGGGCAGAATTTTGATTGGTAGACCATTTTCGGGAACATGATCAAATTTGATCCTCTCATTTGGAACAAGTTTTTCCCAACTGTATTTCCTCACCAAATAGTGTTGGAAATTAAGGTAAATTCCCCAATTTAATTGAGACAAGAAAAATAAAAGATGAACACAAATTTAACAGACTGTCAAAACTTTTTACTATATGATTAAAGTCGCTACAACCATATAGAATTTTCACTCTCCAAACCAATCCTCCAAGTATTACAAGAAAAATATAATAAGCTTTACCGCATCTAGCAATTTCTGTGCTTGCCTAATCCGCAAATAATACAAGAAATCTCAATACGCTAGGCTACTATTTTTCTTCATAAGACTCTCTGACCCGACCCAACTGACACTGGAAAAATCACCTCAAGTTTTACCACATATAATTTTCTATCCTTTGAATAAACCATAAAGAGTTACAAGAAAACTTTTCAATGTGCTAGACTCATCGATTTTTCCCTCAACTCACTTGTACCACTTGTGCATGAAAGAAAAGGAAAACAGCTCTATTTATAGATTTCATTGACTTAGAAGACAAGGGTACAAGTCCTTCTAGGATTAGGATTCCTTTTCCTCTAAGGATTATTCTTCTTTTCCTTCTCAGTTTTGGATTTTTTGGGCAACATACCCAACAAACAGTGCATGAAAATTAGGGCAAATTGTCGAGCATATTCATTGCCGGGGCACATTCTTGGACCTCCTCCAAATGGGGTAAAAATATATGCGGCACGGGTCCTTTACCTTCAAATCTTGTAGGATCAAATTTTTTTGGGATTGGCACGTATTTGGGATCCTTATGGGTCGAATTCACAGACCAATATACCTATAAAAACGTTATATATAATAGGAAATTGTTTACATTGCACTTATAGCAAAACGATAACTACATATATGCGGGAGATGTGCAAAGGGGAGAGAGAAGCACGCCTTCCATCCCTTCGGGATAGTGAAGTCTGCATGGGTGATACCATGTATATATGGCCTCTCTAAAAGTTCCTTGAGTAGATGTTGCCATTCTCAAGGTTTCATTTGTGACATCCCGACTATACTTCATTCGGCTTGCATCTTCCCAGGTTAAGGACTCTTCTGGTTCTTTTAACTTTGCAACCTCATTTCGTTCTGCAAATGAAGATCATGCGTACTATGATTTTGAATGTTATTAAACTAGGAGTACAATTGGGGAGCAAAGCTTTCATTCATGTGCCACCTCATCTGTTTTCTTAGACATCAAATCACTTTTAAATCAATGAATATAACGTGTGCCACTTCATACTTTGTCATTCATTGTCTCATTGCATTCGAGTCGAATAATCCACTAGAATACAATACGAGATCTTGTTTTACAGCTGCTCTCGTTCAACTTTCAGCTTCAATGAACACTGAGAATTATATTTATATTCTTATATTTTTCAAAATCCAAAATATATAGAGAGCACATTTGACAATGAAATTTTGGTGGAAAATTCCAAGAAAAGATTATAGGCAAATATTTTGTCGTTGAAAGCAAGATCTCTTATTGTTATGAGTGTTAAAATTACCCAAAAATAACCGGAAAAAAAAAACTAATTATATACAGCTCCAAGAGTACCAAAGGTCGACAAAGAGTGAGACAATCAGATAATCAGTATAAATTGGCCAGGGAGATACTCTTGGAGTATGAAAATTAGAAATTGAAATGTTTAGAATTAATACTTTTTAAAACTTGATGGCATACATGAGGATCATCGGCTAGATAGTAGATTCCGATCTGTGATCAAAGGAGCCGTTGTATCCCGGCTTGCAATGAGAAATCTTAACAATAAACGTGAAATTTGATCCTTAGTTGCAAAAGTTGCAGCGAACATTTGCGAGAGCAGACTCGGCCGATTATTTTCTTCCAGTAATATTTGGAGTTTTCTGTTGCATTATTATTTTCTTTAGCTCCTTACAGATGCAATTCGCAGCTTTCACAGCAGCATGGAAAGCATTACCAGGAATTTCGTTGGGCAATGACAAGAGCCCGGTGGTAACAAGCTCGAGCTGGTCGGCCAATTTGTCAATGTGAGTGTGATTTTCAATGCCCAAGAACAGCCTACAAGCTGTGGAAAATGTAAATTTCTTGGCCAAAGGGTAAACTTTGAGGGTTCTCTTTGAAGCCCACTCGTCCGCCAGGTCTCGTCTGGCGCGGTAATCCAAGATATGAAGGTACTTCTTGAGAGCTTCTGGCTTTAGAAACTCAGACAAGACTTGTCTCAGTTTCTTCAATTCTTCTGAGTCTCCAAAGTTGGACTTCATTTCTGGAAGCAAAATCTTATGTATAGAGCGCGGGAGCCATGGTTTTAGGAGAGTATTCTCGTTGGAAAAAACAAACTTGTTGCCTAAAGGGCCACAGAAGACTGATATTTTCTCTCCTGTGAAGGAGGTTTTGAAGACTTGTTGGGAGTAATTCTTCATCCTTGTAAGTATAAATCTCTCTGGATGGCCACTTCGACTTGACATGACGAAATCAAGAGTTTCACCAAGTATCGGCCACCCTAATTTGCCAGTGGCTACGACAGCAAGTACAGAGAAGAAGAGAAAGAGAGATCCATGGCTACGAGAAATGGGAATACTCTGAAGCTCTTATATTATATATATATATATATATAGAGGGAAAAGTACTCAATGCAAGGTTTTGAAGAAGAAAAGATGAAAATGTAATGATAGATTCTTTTTTTTGCGTGGAGGCAAAAGAAAACCTCGGTTATATATATGAAGTGGTTGGTACGTAGTAGTGAAAGGTATTTTTGCATTTGCCGCTTAAACTGTAGCAGCAAATGTTATTCATACAACATACGCCACAAGCCGAAGTCATGATGAAAGTTCCTCTTGGAAGAGACGAGGTATTACTAGCTATCCGTTGAAGTGGTATACTATTAACTTTCATACGGGATATAACCCTTATCCCACATAATGGTTGTAGACCCCCGGCCTGGAAAAAAAAAAAAAAAAAGAAAGTGTGTGTAAAAATGAACATTAATGAAATTTCAGAGAAATAAATTAATGATTCAGTCGAATAAAATAATAATATGATGATTCGAGAGAAAGTAAGAGTATATGTATACTCGGGCACTATAAACGACTCCGTTGATCACCATAGATAATGGTCTGGCTAATTTAGCTCATGTAGGATCCGGTTGGTAGGATTCGTTCTTACCTATCAAACACCTCCGCAAATTAAAGCATTCTTTACGTTTTAAAATATATTGCCGATGTGTAGTAATAGAGGGAGGCATTTTTCTTTTATTGGTCTATGTAAGAAGTGGGCCTGTGATTTTTTCCACAACGGAGGAGAATAGAAGAAAGAGATCCGTTGCTATCAAGGTAAGGAGAATTGGGAGTACTCTAATCGCTCTTATATTGGAAGAATACCGCTTTTTGTGCGGTAAGAACTAACTGCAAATATATTTTTTTTTAATTTTGAAAGTCCAACTAGAAGATTTTGAAAAAGAAGATAATTAATGATGGAAAAGGGGATGCAGATACACACAAATAGCAATCGCCAATGAGGCTTAGCCCGTTTGGCGAGGGGGTTAAGCTGAGGTATTGGGACCTAGAGGTCTTAGGTTTAATTTTTCTACATAGGGTATTTTCTATATTTTGTTTCAGTTTGTATTCCCATTATATGTGGGCTTGTATGATTGATTTTCTTGATGCTGTATTTCAGTATGATAAATATCTATGTGTATTTACGCTGTTATAATACAGATTTGTAACTGTACTTCAAAAAAAAAAAAAAAACATTCGTGTTCGCCCTTCCTCCCTCCTTTTTTCATTTTTTACAATCGATTATTATAACTTAAGCGGTTGATTGTCGTGAAACAAAATGATTATGGTTGATCACCCAAGTTGTAGTTCAAGAAGTTGGAGAGAGTTTTCGGTAGGACCGTTGTAACATCTCGTAAGAATTTAATCCTCAATTATATTATGTGGTCATTATTTTGATTTCAATGACGGAATAATTGCTTCAATTGTGTTTCAAAGTTAAAAAATTATTACTCAAATGGCACCAAAGACAGAATATGATTCTTGATTAATATGAATCAAAATATAATGGCTTAATTACAAGATAATACAAAGTATAAAGACTTCTCGAGCAATAAATGTATGAATCTCATTTTGCCACGCTGCCTCTTGAGGTGTACGTCGCTACATCGCGTCACGTGTCGCGTCTTAGTTGGCGAAACTCAAAAGTTTATTAAAAAACAACTAAATCCTAATTATTATATAAAGGCTAAAGGGTCCTCACAGTTCTTCCAACCCCCAAATCATCCCCTCTCTCTCTCCCTAAACCCCCCAAAATTCGTCCAAAATTGGCAAAGGTCAAAGAACACCAATAAAAACCCACCAAAATATCTATTTAACTATTGAAAAAGGCTCCTTGTTATATATAAAAATATTTTAACTTAGAAAACTAGCTTTGATTGAAGAATATTGAGGTTTTGGAGGCACTTTTCTACATTAGAATTATTGAAACTATCTTTGAGAAATCAAAAGATGAGTAACGCATGTCTTGACTATCTATCTCTCTCTATATCCATCTTCAAGACCCATACCTTCCTTGAATCTCTTTGGTATTCGATACTTGATTATACGAAATTACTTCTCATGCTCTTTTTATATTACTTTGGCATTTGATACCTCAGTGTGCACACTTGTTTTTAGATAAATGATTGTTCTTTGCTTTTCGGCATCACTAGAGGCACTATCTACCCGTTTGCCTTGCTTTGTGGTAATTTTTGTGGTACTATGACTATGTTAAGTGATCTTGGTCATTTTGAGTCATTGAATCTTTGTATCTTGTGCTTACCGGTAGGGGCTAAGCTAGTGGTGGCCTGACTTCTGCAATAATTGGTTCTATTTGTGGTATTATAGCCTATCTTGAAATTCATCATGAGCCAATGCAAGACGCTCTTCCGATCTGGATACTTTGTACTCACCTCTCTTTCTCTTTAACACTCTTTTAGGCGTTAAATTAAAAGCTTTTTGACTGGATCATCTCAAGGATAGAGAAAATACATGTATGTGATTAAGGTTTCGGTATATGACCGATGTTTCGTTGTGGGTGACCACAATAGTTGTTGTATAGTTGTAATAACATGATATTATATATAATAATGTTTGGCTTGAAATTGTAAAGTCTCGCTCGCCTTCAAATTTTGAATCAAGATTTATTTCTCAAACGCTTCCGATAATGATAAACACTAATAATATGAGAAAATCAGGTAATAAATTTGAGAGCAATCATCCTGCCATTGGACTTTTAATTAAATCCACCTAATATTTTTAGTAATAGTAGTAGTAGCAATAATGCTGATGATGATGATAAAATAACTAAATAAAATCAATTATTAATTATTTCTCTCTCTCCCTTCCCACCCCACATTCAAGCCCAAAGTGATTCCCTCTCCCCCCTCTCCCATCGTTCAATCGCTAAAATTTTCCAACTTCACACAGATCATTTGAGTTTTTACATCTTCTCCATAAGAAAACAAAATAACATTTCCTAACCTATTAAAATTTCTGTTAGATGTTTATATATCAATATGGTGTTGAAGTATCCTATCCCACATTGGAATGGAAAAGAAGTTGTGACTACTTTATTAGTGTGGTTTGTAAAGACTTAATAAAAAGAAATTAAAGATAGATTATATTACAATCTATTATTATATATATATTACCTTGGGCCTTGGGCCTTGGGCCTTTGGGTCTTGTTGACCAAGAATGTATTTCTTTTTATTTTAATTTTATATATATCGAATTATTGGAAATTTCGGGTTTCAGTTAATTCGGTTAATATCAAGAGTTGTGTCTATCCGGTCTGAAGGGTTGCGTCTGATCAACAAAACTCTATCTGACATTCTGAAGTCTATAAAAGGGAACCAATTCGACAAATTTATTCATTCCGTTTTTGGATAATTTCTTCCCTGTTCTGTCCATTCCCCTTGAGAGAAAATAAAACACTTAATATTCTCCAGGGCCTGATTTCGAAGTGCTCGATATCAAGGTAACAGATTGTTGAATCCTGGTAGCAAAACGCTCGTTGAACTACAAGCACAAGGAGTAGGGGCGGAATTTTGCTATAGGACATAGTTTATCTAGCCTCAATCTATATTCAAGTCAGT